>CAJQUW010015780.1:0-275135 GCA_907163375.1 Prostheceraeus crozeri | reverse complement strand
TTTAAGGCTCATTCACACTGAACGTGGCGAAACCGTTGGGCCTGCTCACACAGACGTGCGGGACCGCAGCTTTTTAGGTTCTGAACGAAAATTCTAAACGAAGTTCTGACGCAAGGCAGCGTCCGGTGTGAATGGACTTTTACAAGCAAATAATAATCTCAGCACATGACCATCAAAATGAATTAACAATCAATTGAAATAGAAAATTAGTTCAGCTCCAAACCTGAGTGGACACGAATAACCAAAACTGACTTGGAGACCCAATCAGATTAAAGTCTTTGATGTCGCCAATAAAATAGTGCACCTATGACAAGAAAACGTCTTTTGATCGAAGAAAGCTTAATGGCACAATCAATTGAATTTTCAGTATAAGAGAACAACAGTATAGACTGCAGCAAAAGTCATTTCATAACTTTTGAATCATCAACATTGATGAAATCTTGCTTAACAATCAATTCGAAAACGTTTGTGAGAAAAAAATGATTGTTGCAATCAAAAAGTTGCAATTAATGTGTGGGTGTCAACGAATAATTACAATTAATTAATGATTTTATTTGCAAAATGAATAAAAATATCGTAATTATTTTATTTTTTGCTGGTGCAGTTAATTGATTGACTGCTTCACTTGCAATGTCGTCACATCTCACCATCCTTTTGGGCGCATCTCACTTTCAGTGGTTTTTATAATACTGCTAATCAGACCTCTGTCTATAGTAAGTAAAGATTCATAGAGGTGCACTTACAGCGTTGTCAACAAGTGTTTCGCATCTGATGGAAGTTTAATGCTTCTCCTGATCAGAGAAAAGACTAACTATTGATATCCGCAGGCAGACTGGCAACTGTTTAGTTCTCACAGAGTCACTTCAATGCTTTTTTTTGAATAGAAAAAAAATTTAATATTTGCAATTGAGATTTCTTGACAAAGCATCTCAGGAGTTCAAAAATGCTTCATGTTTAAACACATATATTAATTACAAATGTATAGCTGGCAGAAATATTTATCTGAAAAGCAAATATCCTTTCTGTCTTAATTCTATTTCCGATTCAATGCTAATTATTTTCGAAAAATATGTTATTCATGCCACATGCCATGGCTCACATATTCTTCGTGTGAGGTTTTAGATGGATATGAAGGAATCAGAAAAGGGCAAATATATGATCGGACATTCTATATTCATATGTAAAGATTGTGACCTCGAAGTAAAACGGAGCCCTGAAACGGAGTTTCTGAAATGAATTCTTTTCCGGGCTTGAAAACTGCCATGTTGCAAAATCCTTGTGAAATCATGCTCATATCTATAGAAATCCGACACTCCATGGCAATAAATCACTAGAACGGACATTGACAATGAAAACAATGCTTATTCATAACAAGGGTGCATGACCGAGCAGCTGAAAGTACCAACAAGAAGCAGTAGTTGTCCATCCATTCTAATCTCACTAATTTAAACAAAACGATGAGCCGGATTATTCCTATGCTCATATTCAAGTTTATGAGTTTCTAAACTAAGTTATTGAAGCTTTATGATATCTCGTTTAGTGTTCCTTATTGTGCATGTAAAGGTCTTAGCCTGTCGTTAGCTAGTTTCGTAGCTGCAACTTTTTACATATCGAAATAATGATTGCGCAATACAGATATGCATACTTACAGTATCACACAATGTCAACGAAATGTCGCACTCTGTTTAATATGCAAAGTCAATGTCGCATTACCTTGGTGGCAAGTGCTATAAAGGCCATTGGAGCAAATGCAGGCTTGTATTTAGCCTTGACGCTGACCTTGATTGACTTTGGGTGCCGTAGACCTACCCCATTGTTCCAAAACCTTGGGTCACAAAAAGAAACTTGTCCAAAGTATTATTCCCCAAGTATATCTCTTACATCAAAAATATTGCAAATTAATTGATTGATTTGTAATGGGGTTAGTATTCAATTGACTGCTTCACTTCCAATCACAGATTTAGATTCCTCTGCGCGCGCTTCGGTTCAAAAAAAAAGAATTGTATGCAACCTTAATATCGAAATGGCACATCACAGAATTAGACAACTTGCTCCTTCTCGAATGGATAATTCGTGTAGCCTATCACTTGCTATTGGAGAGAACAGCAGAGGAGACCAGAGCCAGTGAGAGATGCATGCGTGCTGTGATATCACTTCGCACACACCAAAACAGCCTAGCTAACATTCGATACAGTGTATGCACTATGCAGTGAGGACTGGCTGAGAAGACGGTGGTAAAATCATCAAGTGAACTAATTTTCGTACGCCTGCTACTTTCTTTAATAATGATTGGAAGGGCTAACATTATGGAGAAACCTTGTGCGCAATGATCTGAATTCTTCGAATCTGAAGGAATTTTGGCAATCGAAGCACTTTGCTGGAACTCACATTAATTTGCAAGCGAGCACGACTTTTTTTCCTGTCTCTGTAAGGTATTAGGAATTCCTTTTTCCCCACTTAATAGGTTCCTCGATGTGCCGTCGATTTCGTATTAATCACACTTCTAGAAAACCGAAGCAGATAGACAAAATATTTAATTCTGTGCTTGCAATGTCACCATTCACCATCGTCAGAAAAACATCGCACCTTCAGTGATTCTTTGGATTCCAGGCTTAATTAGCATAACTTATTCACAATTTGGCAGCTTTCAAAATTCTAGAGCATTGCATATGGAACAGTAATTGTACCTGATTCGTCTGTTTGGTATCTGTACTATCTCATTTGTCATAAATTTCAAAAGTTGACTTTATATTTTGTTAATTAAACATGTGTGATTCGCTTGTTTCGATATCTAATTTATCATTAGAATTTTTCTGTATGAACCTAAGATTGCAGTAAGATTTATCAATGCTCAAATCTAATTGAGAGCATAGCTTCATGTATATTTCATATAGTAGGTCTACTTTCTTTCAAAGTGATACCTAACAGGCTACTATGCAAGTAGTAAAGTACGTGCATGTATGTAGACTAAATCATTAGAGTGAAATATAACAGTCATTCAGCTAGAGTGTAATATAAAACTCCGAAGTCAAAATTTGGTTTATTCAAACAGCAATGAGAAATAGCTGCAGCCATTGAGCAAGTATATTAGGTAGAGTGGTAACTCCGCATTTATTAAATCTCTAATGTACTATACACTTTCGATTTTATTAAATGAACTCAAAGGAGATACAGTTGGTATTGCCACCAAATGTGAGACATGCAAATTTTTGTAGTTTTGCAGAAATTACAACGGAATTGACTGGTCATGACAGTAATTCAGAATGAAATGATATTATTCTACAGATCGTGCGTGTCATGACAGCTTTGGAGATTTAATGTTTGTTAAATTAGCAATTCCATGGGTTCCTTTTACTTTCATGCTCAACCTCAAGAGTATTTTCTTAAGCGTGATCATATCACAGGCAACCTGCAACTGGCAGAGCAAAATCACATAATCAAAGACAATGAATTCATTTAAATTTGAAAGATGTTGGGTCTACATCACTATTCAGACATAGAGTACTACTGTATTCAGATTCAAGAAATGAAACGTGAATTTAGTGAATCATAAAATCATGCCGGTGAAAATTGAATTAAAAACTTCAAATTTTAGCCAAGAAAGCACGAATAATATCTCGACTTTTTCATAAAGACTTCCATCATACTGTCGTTCACTAGATTTCCTTGATCATCAGCATAATTTCCGCTCAGCTGCAATGCTAATTATCAAATATTCATTCCTTTTGATATCCAACTTGTTTCATGCTACTTATTTAGGAGAGTCATCTCGGTAGTATATAAATTGGCAAATTTTGACTTTTTTCAAAAGTGATCAAATAATTTTTTGGACCACGGGAACGTAATCTCCGCAAAAAACTGAATCTCTTCAAATAAAATTTTTTACTGTATACAGATACTTTTTGAGTCGACTCTGTACCTATATATCCCTACTCTATGGCTGCAGCTAATTGATTAATAATACTTACTCGCTACAATTAACCCTCGCCCCACTGGAGGCGTTTTTCGCCTACATACGCGAATTTTTAAAACATCTTTTAAACTAAGCAAGCCATTGCCACCAGATTTCTAGTAGCTTGCTTCCTACGTCTTATGCAACTTTTGACTGAGGGATAATATATTTGGCACAATACTTTTGGCGTGAGAACTATTTTAAAATTTGAATGTTTGGAATATTTTGGTTGATTTCGGCATCAATTCTTGATGAAATAAGTTGAGATTGCATAAAGGATTCTTTCTTTATTAATGTAGAGATATTCACAAATGCTAATTCTTTGAATTTGAAATTATCTGTATATTTTTGAATTGTATTATCTTATTTATTTTGAAATTGAACAGTGTCGAAATTTACTGGCTCTCAGCTTATTCAGACAAACACTCTCTTCACCTGATCATATTCTAAACCACCTGATGCCTCCTACCTCAAACCGATCAAGGAGAATAATTCTGCCCTCTGCACGTACTACACGAAGAACAAATGCCTTCATATTTTCATGCTGTTTTCAGTACAATGACAGTCTGTGTAGTGTGTCTTCTTTGTATTTGCTTTGTCAGAACACCCATTACTTTGCTTGGAACTTTCACCCTACGACTCCCATTTGAGGTTAGTGTGTTTCAAATATACGCGTATTTACTTTACTTTATTTTGTATGCATGTTCGAAATTTGTAATTCAAATTTGAAATATGATTTTTTATAATTTTTGTCCTTCTTAGATCTGCATCTGATCAGCAATGATTGAAATTTTTCAGAATCATGTTGCTTTTAGCGTCAGCGTCATGATAAAAGTCGCCGAATTGGGTTGCTTCATCACCTGCAGAAAAACTAAATACTTAAATGTGCGATTTTAGTGATATTTGAGCTGAACTAAATGTTTTTTGAACTATTTGACCTTTGACCTCAACTAATACAATGATGTAATCTCGGAGCGATTAATAATTATCGTTTTATTAACCACCATCTCTCGATTAGTGCATGTTTTATTAATTTTTGTTGTCTTTTTCCATTTCAAATAGTGATCAAATGGAAATTTGTTAAAATTGCCTGTTTTTGACTTTTGACCTTCACCACAGCCCAGGGATGACCTTAGAAATAAAAGCGATGCTTTTTTCTGAATCCCATTTGAATGCCCATTCGATTGATGTGTGGTTTGGCAAAACTGGTGAAATACTTTGGGACATAAGCAAGGGAGCGAATAACCCCAGTAGGCCGAGGGTTAATTTTCGATAACTCCTGGTCTTGGTGCATGATTGGGATATTATTCTGCACGAGATCTTCATATTGATTGCGCATTAATTTGAAAGATGACTAAATCCGATGAATTGTGAGGATCAAGGCAACTGATCCTAAATAAATTGATTTCTGACTAGCTCTAGTTATTCAAACGATTGGTCTTCGTTTTTGGTCATATGTTGCCAGTTAACAGAATGCATTTTCACTTACCGTCCTTGTTATCGTCTTACCTAGTTTGTTAATTAGCTATGCTTCTGTAAGACACTTTCACGTCAACATGTGTCTTAGAGCGGAAGAAAGGCTTGTGTTGTGTTTCTACTGTTGACTTCAATTGCTTCAAATTGGTCAATCGTTCCATTACTCTCTAGAAACTAAGCAGAGGGTCTTCAACAATCTTCACTAAAAAATGTTGTATGCTTGCCAAGAAGATATTCAAAGTTATAGGGCAATCTGGGGGATACCTGGTCATTTAAAGATCTACACTTTGAAAAATCAATTTCTTTGATATCAATCCAATTTTCTACAGGGATCTTTAATTGGTGTCATTGAGCGATTCAACAATTCAACAACCATCGTCGCAATTGACTATTTCTTGAAATCAAATTGTATACTGAGAGACACACCTTTACGTGCAAAAGGAATTCCAATGTGATTTCATGGCACAATACCATTAGAGATCAACTCTGCCAGATCTGCTGTCAGCGGGCGAATCTCCGACCAAGCATTGAGACGGGCGCTGGTTTGTGGGTAACATAAATTAATAGACAATCTTCAGACAACCATACTTGTAAGTGCGCCGGTTACCCACGGGCCGGGCTTGGGCTTGATAATTTGCAACCAAAACGGGCCCGGCCCTGAAAATTCAAAAAAAAATTCATTAACCCAACTTGTAGCGATCCATTAAATAATGGTTGCTTTTCTCAATACTGATGGTCAAATCCAGAGCTAGTCGCGAGGGGTCAGAAAAGCATCTTTTCACTGAATGCCGGTAATCAAATTCAAGTGTGACTTCTGACGAATGAGGACATTTACATCACTTCAAACGTAACATTGAGATCGTGAAAGTAAATTGAGGAGCCAATTGAGAAATCGAAGCTGTGTGGAAAATATTTCAATTTGACGAATGTTTCTATTGTTACGTAATATTGTAGATAGTTGAAGTTCACATGCGCTCCCTAATTCTGCTGAATTACGTTTCCTTGACCTTGACCAGTCGCATGAGACGAGGGAGACGAGTATCTTCTTATATAGCCTATGACAAAAATGTAGTTCAAAGTCACAAATCTATTAATGAAAAGTCAGATATTCATGAAATTAATCATGATGGTATAGCAAATGCAGTATTATAAAGGCCTATGTATTATGTATGACAAAAGCATTATTTTCGGGCCGAGCAGCTCGAGATGAGCGGGCCATGCCGGGCCTATTTACAAGTCTGCCGACATCTTTCTTGACTGGCCTTGGACGGCCGGACGCGATAGGCCTCACGGTAGCACACCTGCATAGAACAAACAACATTTTCGAAGTGAATAATATATTCAGGGCTATTGCTATTTCACTTTATATTTAATGGCATTTTGATCAAATAACTTGCTACTGATCGACTTTCGGCAAGAATCTACAACTACTGCATAATTCAGTCATTTGTTTCTTCTAAAGATCTGAAATGCCATCAATAAACAGCTATTGTCCATTGTGGTCTCAAACAAAGCGAAAAGTCGGAATTTTATGATATCAACTTCGGTCATGATAATGTTGACGATTGCGCAGTAAAAGAAATGTCATTTCCATAGCCGGTGGCTCTTGACCCTTTCTGCACTATTTTCAACTGTGCCCTGATCTGAATACAGTTCAGAATTATTCTGTATCTTTGCACAATTGTTCAATGGTAATTGTCACTCATGTCATGCATTAATAAAATCACATTAATCTTTGCACTTCAATAATGGAGTACTGAAACTTCTATCTAAAATTATTCTAATACTTTTAAGTAAATTGGACTGATTTCACCGACGATTCAATTGCTTTGCGTCAATTACCAACATATTTGCAACTTGGAGCATCCCTCCGCCCACGTAAATTCTCTTCATTCATGCCTCTGGGATCAAGAAACACAACGCACACTAATGCTGATATAATGGGCTCTTTTGAGTAGGTGGTTCAATAATGCTACCAAACTTCTAATTGGAACGTTCTCATGAAATGTATTCAGAAATCGCTGAGTTTTAGCGCTCTCATTGGCTATGAGAGAATTTGAAAATTCAGCTTATGCCATTAGCTGAAGTGAGTAAGCAATCATGACGTTTGTGATTGTATGAGTAATATTCACTTCATGTGTGTAGATCACCTGAAATCCATAAATATCGCACACGCGTGCGCAAACACATAACGCCACCAGTATAAAGACCCAAAGCTAACCACGACTCAGCCTTACCACCTTCTGTTGTGACAGTGAAGTTTGTGAAATTGAAAAGGGTCCTCCTGATTCGGCATGCTGTGCAGACCGCAACTGTATTGAAAACTGCGAAGAATATATAGTTTGTGTGTAGTGTGTTGTCCAATCTGGATTTTTTTCATCGTCATCGTATTATTCGAGCATAAGAGCATTTTCCTTTTTTTATTATAATTGTAAGATCTTTCGTCGACCGAACAATGAAACATTATCTAACGACCAACGCTCAGATGTATGTTACCATCGCATTTGGACTTATATGCATTACACCAGTCATGAATAGTCCACATTATTATCAAAGAAGTGAGTATTTCTTTTTTCCTCGTTCTACTCGTAGCATAGTAGTTAATAAAAGTCATTTTTATCAAGTTTATCAAATTGTGATAAATATGGAATTTTCCTGATATCAGAGTGGCACGCACATTCCCTCCTCTCACCATCATTAAACACGCCTAAGACTGAATTTTATCTGTATGTGTAATCTGCATGAGTGTGGCATTGGCTACGTTGACCACCCGCAAGCCAAGCACTAAATTACTTGATTCATTCATGCTTTTCGATATTCATTGCTCCAATTTAAGAATGACCATCCGCCGCATATGTTCAATCTTCCATTGTCAATATATACATTATATGAATAAATAATTGCTAATGACAAAGGACAATATACATTTGCAGGGCTGTGCACAGGTTGCACATGCTAAAAACCGGAACGTCGAAATGTTAAAAAGTTGCACTAAAACACTTATTAACACATGACCGAACAATAAGTTGTGTCGCTTTATAGATAGCTCCGTTTACAGTTCATTAAGTCCAATAAGTCTGACAGGTGGGGTCTATCTTTCATTAAATGTTTACATGTAGGTGCCAATGCTTAGATTTAAATATAAATTAGGGTCAAATAAAGTACCAGGAAAAGTGGAGGAGAACGCACGCTACTGGTGGTGACATTTGGGTGACCGACCTGCCTTCAGTCATTATCAGTCAATGACTTGTGGGTTATCAAGGCCATACATAATCGCAATAGGGAAAACCATTCCAGCTTTAGAAGTTCATTATGAGATTCCGAAATTCTGAGATTAAAAGAATTGAGATTCTGTTGTTTGAAATGATTTATCACGAACTTGAATTATCTGATTTTCGTTGGTGAAAGATCTAATATTGTCGTATTTTTCTCAATATCAGGAAGCACATCGGTCATTTTGAGATATAGCCGTGAATTTCATTTTCATTCTTTAGAAATGAAATGCCCGGAATTTGAAAGTAGCCTACAGCTTAAATTGTTGTATGCTTTTCTCTCTCCCTTTCTCTCTCTCTCCATGTTTACTGTGACGAAGATATAAGATATAATGATTTACTTATAGTTAAAGTAAAGCAATAATATTTCAGATTAGTCGAAATTCACACCTTCGGTGAACTGGCCAGAGAACATTTAACTGACTTCCTCTAAAACTAGGCTTTTTCTCTATACTACGGTGATGCACAAAAGAAGTTAATTTGTTCGGTTTGCAGTTATGTCTATCACAACGAATGTTTGAATATCTTTAAAATCTTTAAACATTAATAGCTAGGATATGAGCTTTCGTGAGACACGCACAATCTTCTCCGTAAGAATGATACTATCAGCAGAATTAGAGACCAGCGCTTTCTCCACAGAATTTTCAAAGCATCTTATTGGCGGAACAGGATTTTGATAACATGGCGATATCTCTTCCTGGCGAGAGTCATATCTGCAGTTTCAAAGGCAAGCACGCGATTGCATTGTATATTTCGACTTCTGAATGTCTTGCTATTCTCATTTGCATTTTATTGATAGCTATGTAAACGAGTTTATGAATACTTGCATGCCGTAATTCTTGAATAGTCTTGCAAAAAACTTCTTGAATGAAATTTGAAGTTTGATAAGTGATAGACCTGCGCAAGCGATTTTAATGCAAAGGGTATTCAATCCACATTGTGTGACTTTTTTTAAGTGGACATGACCTGCCATCGTTTGCGTGATCTGAAGTTTTGTGGTGATTGATTAAAGTCGATAGGTTTTACTGACGTGAGAAGGGATGAGGCTTGTAGGAAACCACATTTTAAGCTGACTCCATTGTCCAAAGGCCACAGTGGGAGGAGAATTCATCATTCGATTTCAGTAGGGAGTCTGAGATCTTAATCTTCTGCACCCAGACTGAAGGCGCTTCATTCTCAAGGGATAGATGGGAACCACAAAGTGAAATTCCGAGCAATGCATCATCCTTGCAAGAGGATCATTGCTAATCCATTCGGTTGCTGCCCACTGCCGCGACACGTCATGGAACGTGAGTAATTATAAGGAAACTATTCAAAATTTTAGTACCGGCACAATGTCGCTCTAAATACAATGCCGAGAGTTTTAAGAATAGCACCAAGCTGAGGTTGTCAAACTGAAAAGCAATTAAATTGGGCTAAATCAATTTTCATATCAGATTTTCGTGTAGATAGGCAGGACAGAAAGAAGAGAATTTTCTTGGCATTGTGCTAAAAAACAAGCGGGTCACTCCTATTTATTTGCCTTCGCAAAGTTATGTACAATAAAATTGAGTAGGTAAAAACCACGGCGCTTCGTGTCACAGACACATCAAAAGGTGGGACCGTGCAATCATCAATACAACACATTATATGGCAATGAAACCGATGTGCTAATACCGTTTGGAAAGTTCGTACTTGCGGTTCATAGTTATCGGTCTCATTGCCATATAATGTGTTGTATTGATGACTGCACGGTTCCACCTTTTGATGTGTCTGTGACACGAAGCGCCGTGGTTTTTACCTACTCAATTCTATTGTACATAACTTTGCGAAGGCAAATAAAAAGAAGGAGTGACCCGCTTGTTTTTAGCACAATGCAAAGATCAGGCTTCAACATCAGAAAGAAGAGAGTTCAAAGTCATCTTTGATCAACAGCGCAAGTCCTAATTCTGCTACAAAAGCAAGGGAATTCCTAACAGGTCGAGGTGTGGATGCTGTTTGGCAGTCACTATGGCATAGGCCTACTCACCAGATTTAAACTTGTGTGACAGGAGTCTCTTTGACTGACCCGAATGAGAAGCTGTGAAAATCGAGTTGTGGCCAATTCCATCGAAAATTTTCACTTGATCTTTCAAGAAAGGTTGCTGACTAAGGTCCTAAAATCTCTTACACCATGGTAGCAATGTGATTGAATATGATGGAGACCATGTAGCTAAATGAATGTGATATTCAGCTGAATGCCCTCATTATAGTGCTTTCTAATAAAATTTGGTGAATTTCCGTGAAAATCTGACTAAAAATGTGATTACCTGAGATGATTTCTGATTGAGTTTACACGATGCAAGCTAGTTTTTCTATCTCGTTGCACTTAAAATGGTAGACTTTTTCAGATCGTGCTCAAGAAATGTGCATTTAATTATTTTCATCACATTTTTGATAAATATATAGCTTTAGTCACATATGGGTCATAATTATCATCGAGAATAGCAAAGTCGTCAATTAAATTGGTCTGCTGTAATGGTCTCAATAATTTTTAGTCACACCTTGTACTTTACAGGCTAGTGGCACTAAATAAGCTGTGCACCAAATAGGGTTAATAAAGTGTTTAAATCCTTCAATTTGTGAAAAGATGTGTTTCGAAGCATCTCAGAGTAATCAATGAAGGTATGATGATTGCCCTACAAGTTAAGCATTCAATCAACTTATTCACGAGCAAGTTAAAAAGAGCATCTGACTCGAAGTGAAAATTTATTGGTCAAAAGTAAAAATTGAAATTGAATTTCACACATCGTGACGGGCCTTCGGCTTCCAGCGCCTTTGACCATCGACCGTTAAGAAGGCGCCGGACGCCGAAGGCCGCCAGTTGATTGATTGGTTGATTAAGCGATACATCCTAACTTTACATAAATATCGAATGCGGCATTATGTGACTACATAGTACCGTCTACCCTCTACGTGCCTGCGATGAAGCATTGCCTTAGTGGATAATCCATGCTCTCAACAGATGGTCGAGTGGCCTTGTGGTTAGAGGGCATGCTTGCTTGTCCTTAATCTCCAACTTCGCTGGTTTGAATTTGCCCACAACGGATGAGCTCCAACAGGCCGAGGCATGTCTCTTGTGGTTGCATTTGTTGAGAAGTGATACTTCTATCGATCATCTCTTGCGTTCTTACATTATGTGTGTTGAATAGCCTATATCATCCAGATATTGCCACCTAAGTTATCGATCCTTCAGATCAATGCCCGTGGAAGGTGTAAAGGCTGTAAACCCGTGTGAAATTTGGAAACTAAATACAATGTGTGATAAACACAGAGTATTTTGCATTCGCCCGGATAATCTAAGATGCATTGTATCGTGCTTTGGTCACTTCACTTGAAATTCTCAGCATGTTCACCATAAATTGTCGTCAATTTTTCTTGTCAAACGTTTTTCCGTGTGGGCGTATGCCACTCTAGGTTTCCTGCTGCTCAACCCGTGTCACTGGGTTGACATGGTTGACACTTATTATGCGTCAATGCAGTTTAAAAATATATTTAGAAATATTTTACAAATATGTATTCGTCACGTTTGACAGAATGTTCTACAAATTATCCATCATTTTCAAGTAATTTGATTTCAAATCTCACGAAATTTTCAACTGTCTTAGATGAATATCATAATGGATGTTGCACGCACGTGAAGATGTCAATAATAGACTCAAAATAACAAATTCGAGAAGAATAATTTCTTTCCTTTGCGTCATTGTTTGTTTAGAATCGTCAGCTATTTTCACTTAATTAGTTACTTAATTACAATTTACTACAATCAATCAAATCTGAAGAGCACGTGTTGAGACAGCGTCAACTATTTTGTATTTTATATACCTAGGCGTAATGATCATTAAATGATGCAGTGAAACTGCTGTAAGTGGACCCCACGCCTATGGAACACGCGCAGGAGGTCCACATAAAACGAAGCAGTCAAAAAGAATCAATTTTATTATGCGATAATTCTTTCCGACACGCGCGTGAATTACTCAAATTTCACAAATACGTTCTGAGCTGACTAGAGCAATTCGTTATGTACTTGAAAGTGAAAAAAGTAGGCTTCAAAGGTTTGCCGTTACTACTACTCCATGCTGGGAGCTTGTATGGCGCTGACAAAGCCAGACTTCAGTTGGAGATGTGTGATGCTTTTAGTTCGGATGTCCTTCCTACCGACTTCGAATGACAACTTCGGTGCTCGACCACTGGTTCTAAGGATCTCTAGGCCGAACAGTTAACCACTGTGCCATAGAGACCGGACGCCCATTCTGCGACTTCCAGTGACACGCTCGGGACTCGACCACACGATCTCATGATCGCAAGGCCGAGCACTCAACCACTGTGCCACGAAGACTGGATGACTTTCCTGCCGATGTAATCAATTATGCGCATTCATTCAACTTATTAGCGTGAAAAAGAATTCATGTTGTCGTTCATGACTGCCAACAACGATGATTTGTAATCTTTTCATAATGAATCACAATGTCGAACCATATTTTTAGGTGAAAACGCCAGAAACCCAACAAATAGTGTTTACTATCATTTTGGTAACTGTAAAATTGATGTTGATTGAAGGGGCGGGTGAATGTCATAACAAGTGGGTAAACATTGAATGGAGCAATGTCATGAGCGGAAAATAAGACGGTAAATACAGACATAAATGCAATTTGTGGTTGATCACAACAAGAAGACATCCATTTATATAATTTTCATTTCAACAAATTACTCTATCTTTCTTTTCGATTTATATAATGTTTTGTCAATATCTTTATAGCAATACACGGGGTGAAGGTTGAACCGTCATTATTCAAACGTCTTCCGTTTTCATTCCTGCGTGTCAATTCGCGACGGATCCTAAAATGACAGTGATCAAATAAAATGTTATTAGATGCTTTATTGCCATCGGTAGGGTTTCTTCTAGTATTATAAGACAAAGTACAATTTTCTACGACATTGTAGTTTCATATTTCCAGTGACATTTCGGCCTCGCCTCCATCAATTGAAACAGAAAAGGAATTCTACTGAATTTTTGACATATCAAACGTTCCTGTCTTTCTATGCAAAGTAGCTTCATAGTCCGGGAGCTAGCGTGAACTTGTGCAGGGAACGAAGTAGTACATAAAACTTTCACATAGTACACCTCTAACCTACTGCAAAACTTCGCGTCTGCCGGATCAGATCATTTGCTTTTCAGAAATAGAGATGATAACAAAATCCTATGTATTTCCAATGGTAAAATTGTGACATCTGAGGTGTTGACTCCATTTTTTCGAATTTTTGCTCATAAAAGTTACACAAATTGGTATTTTGTTGAACTGGTTATTATAGAAATCATCTACAGATCATGATCTTTCAAATGAGCTATCATTCAGTGACAGAGGATGAAGTAAAGTGTACAAACAGACACTTTTCGTTAAAGTATATCAACAATTTTCCTGAAATTTCTATGCTAAAATTTGCAGTTACACCAACAAAAAGTGTCTGTTTGTACACTTTACTTCATCCTCTGTCACTGAATGATAGCTCATTTGAAAGATCATGATCTGCAGATGATTTCTATAATGACCAGTTCAACAAAATACCAATTTGTGTAACTTTTATGAGCAAAAATTCGAAAAAATGGAGTCAACACCTCAAATGTCACAATTTTACCATTGGAAATACATAGGATTTTGTTATCATCTCTATTTCTGAAAAGCAAATGATCTGATCCGGCAGACGCGAAGTTTTGCAGTAGGTTAGAGGTGTACTATCCTATGTGAAAGTTTTATGTACTACCTCGTTCCCTGCACAACTTCACGCTAGCTCCCGGACTATCAGTTGGACATTGATTGAGACATGCCAAATTGTCGAAAATGTTTGATTCTTATGTCAAAAGACTAAGTGTAGGTGATGGTCGACAACAGGAGGTTTTTGCAGTTCAATGCCTTCATCATGAAAAAGTAAAGATGTTCACTTTGCCGATTGACTTTACGCCGCTGACGAAGGTAGAATTCCCGAAACGTTCGGCACATGTAAATTTTTGTTTTTATTAACTTCGACTTTTGGTCAATATATAGAAGGAGTGAAAAACTAAGTCCCTAACTCATCCGAAGGGACAAAATAATGAGAGTTGCCAACGAACTAGTAAATCTGTCTATCGGCAGGTTTTGCTTTTATTTGTTTCTTTTCGACCCGTGGTGTAGATTTTAGGTATCACAGATTGTTGCTCACATAGGATTCAGGTAAACGAGCAATGCAGAGAAAGAGCCAACAAACAATAATTATCCTGATATATTTGTTTTACCATCAGTGTAACTTTCCTCATCCTTGTATTTACTCGCAGGAAGATATCTCTCGTTGAATTCACTCAAACGTGTTCATGTTTACCTTTTTCTGGAGGAAACACGACTGCAGCGCATACCGTTCTAGATAAGCACTTAGCAACCTCTGAGACCTCTCTCACGAGAAAAACAGTTGAAATTTTATGGGTTTTTGCAGCATTGAAGCAAAATTTCAATAATCTCGAATATTTGCCAACATTTGAATGTGAATATTATGGAAGACGTCTGAGAATGATATATAATATTGATATAAATTGGAAATGTAATTTATAAGCCAAGTGAAAAGATGTCATTTTCATGAGAAAAGTAGATTCACACCGACAAAATTGATACAAAGCGATGAGAGAGAGAGACTAACTATGTTTCCACTTTAGGCTTTCTGGCCTCCGAGATTTGTGAAACAAATCAATTAATGACCTTCTCTAATGCTGTTTCCCGAGGCGTTCACGTTAGCTTTTATTAGAATATTTGTACTGTCACGCGAGTTGATTTAAGTGACAATTCATTTGTTTTGCAACATTTCTGAAAACTCCATTGACAGCGAACGTTCCATGCGGAAATAGAGATTTTCAGTTTTATGCGGTGTCTAGATTTAATCAATACTAATGAAACTTCCATCATTTAATAGCAATCAAAATTCATTGATGGAAATCAAACTTTGGCTTCTGCTAATCATCTTTAGACTATTTCAGAAGCATGAATTCGGAGTTGATGTAATGGGTAGAGCCCAGAGATGGAAACCGGTCGCAGGTCGCAGGCCTTGCCGACACAGACTGGCTTTTATTACTTTTAGCAATGAGAAAATTTATCACCAAGTCAGAGATTTCTGTGAATGAAAAGCGTCTTTTAGTCTTTCAGTTGAGCCTCGTTAGCGTACTTATTATTTAGCTTATCAATTATTACATCTTAAGCATAATGGAAATGATTTTAGTAGCAATGACATTCATGTTCATTTTGATGATACCTACAGTCAAACCTCGTCAAATCACACTGGTATAATTAAGACTTCCGAAAAAGAACCATCTTCTCCGTACGTTATTGTAGACTACTTACGCTACATGCCTTAGGATGCGGATTATTGCGGATCATGGTGCTGCATTTAATTAAGACTCCCTCTAAAAATCATACGAGGTCTTACATGTACACACAATGAACGAGTTTTATAGTAATTTTGTTTTTGATTGTTATCTTGCATGTCAACGGGTTTTGCAAGAAAAGTTGTTCTCTTCAACGATGAACGAAAACGTGACCACTGCGCGCAATAAGGTAACTCATGAACCTCTCGAGGGTAAAGGATATTTCACTGCCGTCAGGTGTGACCAACAGTGGGCGAAACAATACAGGGCGTAGATAGTTAAATAGGTCATTTTTCTCTATAAACCTTTCTAACTTTTGAACCAGGCATCTGATTGACTCAATCTTTGAAATACTGTTGATTCAGAAGATGACGATCATTTCATCTATTCATCTCATCATCTCAAAAGAAAGAAAGTTGATCACAGCACGGAAGTTAAGAGGTAATCGAAAATATTTTAAGTTTCTCTGTTATGTTGACACCATTTCTCCATCATAGACTCAAACCACACCACGTATTTGCAATCAATTGCATTTGCAGAACTAAACGTTGTATTCAATGTGTTGATGCCCAATTGGTTCGGGATTAATTAATGTTAGCTAAATTTGATGACGCTACAAAATCAGTTAATTAAAGCAATCTTTTTCAGGTGTATTCTGCAAGAACTGTCAAAAAGATTTGAACCTCCAAGAGCAAGTTTTAGCTGTTATTGATTGTGTAAAGCGCTCTCATCATGACGCACATGGTTATGAATAGAACGAGAGCTTGACTGTATAAAACATGTCAACATCGATCGTTCCATATCCTGACGGAATCTGACAAAATGGGTAGTCCCGAATTCTGCCGAACTGCGACAGCATGGGCCAGTCAGTCGGAACGGGACAAAATGGGCCAGTCGGAACGTGACAACAGGATTTTGCTTTGAGAACATTGAGACATCAGCATATCTTAATTATCATGTTGTAGTAAAATGCATTTTAGCGATGTAAATATTTGAGTCACCTGAAAAACCGGCCTACGGCTGATAGCTCACTGCAAGAGAGGTGTACGTCCCGGTAGCAATATAGATATCTTAGTAGTCCCTGGCTAAGCAAAGCGAAAATACAAAATTCAAGTGTAAAAGCTAACATAAAAGTGCTTGGAATTACCATGGGAAATACATGAAAGACCACATAGAAATATAATGACAATAATCAAGATGAATTGCAAGACGATATAAAAAACGCTTTACCCGCCCAACCTCTCACACTGTTATTAAGCAAATTGCATTAGTTGTCGGATAAATAAATCACGGGAAAACAGAGTTTGATTTTTATGAAACAAATTTGATTCGAAAATGTTATCTGAATTCATAGGCGTATGTCTATAGAATAAATGATATTTTGATATGCAAATAATAACGTCTAATGTTTCGTCAAAATAAAGGCAATTATGCAATTGTCACAGGCAACTCCCAACCAGCTGCGCAATCGAGATAATCGTTTCGTAAAAAAACAAGGGTTTACCTTCATAAAAATTCCCTTTTCCCCTTTTGTATTAACAAGTTGCAGCCAGATTGTAAACCAGCAGTTCGTTAATGATCGTTTCAGCTATTCAACTCTTGGCTATACAATGTAGTTTCTATATCTTCAGATGAATAAAATTGTTTAAACATTTAGTAGTTTCCTTTTCTGAAGTAATTACTTTTAAAAAATCGAATTTTCATAAAGTACACCGGCAGTGCACCATGCCCATCTGCGCGTTCATAAAGAATCTGCCCACCAATTAAGTGTGAGCTCTATTGTATTCGGAACGTGTTGTAGCTGATATGTGCTGGCAGATGTAACTTAATATCGGATTTGATCATCATGCTGCCAACCATGCTTACAATCCCTGTGGATGGAACTCAGCAGTTGGCGGAATGCCAAAATCAAAAATAACCACCAGTTTGGCACCCAACGAAGAATGGTAGACAGCTTCATGTGCGAATACATTGTATCGCACGTGCTATAGACGACGCTATACGACTATAGGAATGTCGATCGATTCGATCATGTGCTAAATGACATTGTCGCATTTCACCCGGCTCATTGAATGAACAGTGAGTTAGTTGTGTTTTTTAGTGTTTTTATTGTTGAGTATAAAGATTCTTACTGGTGGGTGAATTTTTTTTGGTGGGCGCTAAGGTTTTCAAAATCCCGACTTTTTCCAATCACGGGATCCCGGGACTTATCCCTCGGGATTAGCAAGCCTAATCCATTTGCTGATAGTATGCTTAGGCTAGCGTAGGCTGAACAATACTAGGCGTTGTTTTAAGTTCTTAGACGAGTTTTTTGAACGATGCACTGTACAATACAGCTTGTGATATCAGATAGACAGTTTTCTTTTCGCATGCAGACATAAACTATAACTAGATCTGGTAATCGTTCACAATATACTTTGTCGCATTAAAACCTATTGTGTGATTTTCAACTCGAAATGCAAATCCAGCGACTTTTGTGACTTCTGGTAAAAGACCCATATGGCAAAATAATCGATTCAAAAATTCATTAAATATTAGTCCGCTTGTATGTATAATGTAACGGTTCGCTTGTAGTGGCGAAGCAAGAGAGAACCAGCTCGTGTAGTGCGTAACAAATGAATGAATGATTATTATTCAATCACATCTACATTCAAGTAAGAGAGATGGCAATTAACGTAATAAAACAAAAACGGTGTTTGCAATGCATAGTCATTAAATAATGAAATAAACTGAACACAACATTCTCTGCAAAAGAAAAGTCGCTCACACTTTGTAGTTCAAATGTTTTCTTAAGCGACACGCGAAGTCTGTGATCGATTTAGATTGAGATTGTCTTGCCTCAAAAAATGCTTTTCGATGTAACAGAACCGAGGTTTTACCACCAAAATATTCAGAAAAGCGGTCCTTTGCATCAGATAGCGTATTCTTTGGAGTCTTTAGGCCATCGTAAATTGACAGACCATCTCTTCCTACCACAATTAGAAAGGTCGTCTCTTCTTCTGTTTGACTAGAAAGAATGCATTGGAATTGGAGCATGTAGCGTTAATGAAATGGCACAATCTGCTGACATAATACCATAGAAATCGAACAAGCAGCCAGTTCAATGTTAAACACGCCAAATTGTGCGAAGTTTCGGTGACTGTTATCAACCGGATCACACACAAAGATATATATATATATATATATATAGACGATGTCAAGTTCTGCAGAGAAGTTTGTGAACGTTTTTTCGTGCGGCTACTATCATTTTTTCCTGATGATGATCGGAGGGATCAACATTATCGAGAAAACTGTTGCGCAATGATCTGAATTCTTCGAATCTGAAGGAATCGTGGCGATCGGAGCATTTTGAAGGAATTCACGGCAATCCGCAAGCAGCGCACGACTATTTTTCCTATCTCTGCAAGGTATCACAAATTCCTTTTTGCCCACTTAGTAAGTTCCTGCGTGTGCCATCGTTTAGAATCTGTTTGCACTTCTAGCAAAGTGATGCGTTTAAGCAATCTAATTTTATGGTTCCTACGCAGTTGAGAAACAGAGGTAACTTCGAAGTGTCTTTGGCTTCAACAATTGTCACGTAATTATCAAACAATCGTATGAAATGCTTGAAGTCAGCCGACGTAGGGTTTGCAGACAAAATCGGTGGAGAGCAGATCGTAGTGACCATGTGAGTTCGTTTCACCCGTCGCCAGAATGTAACGGTTTCCTTGTAGTGGCGAAGCAAGAGAGAACCAGCTCGTGTAGTGCGTAACAAATGAATGATTACTATTCGATCACATCTACATTCAAAAGCATGTAAGAGAAATAACAATTAACGTAATAAAACAAAAACGGTATTTGCAATGCATAGTCATTAAATAATGAAATAAACAGAGCATAACACATAGCACTCTCTCTTTCGTTCTCTCGACTACCTGAACATAGTTTTATTTGTTGACATCAATGAAGGTAAATAATTTTTGGCATACTGTACAAAGATCCGCTAAAATTAATTTTAGTATATGATAAAAATGTATGAATATGAAATACACACTTGCATGGAATAATAAGAATACCGTGTCCGATGTATTCTTGATAGTTTAGGTCTAATATTGATAATGAAAAATTCTCAAATATAACATTATATTGCAATTTGCAACAATGAAATACGTTTAACTTCATGGATGCTTCCTTGTTACTCCATTTTCATACAGCCTAGCTTCCTAAAAACAGATGCTAACGAATCCCGGGATTCTGAATCCCGTAAAAATACTTGAGATACCGGGATTGGAAATCTTAGTGGACACATTCTGGAAAAAGATCCCACAATTGCACTTTACCCACAGCAATAGCTCATTGCTGTTCATATTTATGTGAATAATTTTCAATACCAAGAGCCGCAAATTAAGTCTAGCCATTCAAAATCGGAAAACGAAGCAAACGCGTCGATATTTTGTTGACTGCTTATCTTTTTTATGTAAGTGGAGATCATTGGGGCGTCTGCAGCTGCAAAAAATAATGAGAACACAAAATTCAGTTCTATACTTAGCAAATTTACTTAAACTGACGCAATTTTCTAATGGGTGGAGATCTTTCCTTTCTAGGAAAATGTGCAATTTCCTTCAAGATGAGAAATAAACTGCGTCTATAGATGGAGTGTGAATTATTTAAAGTTGTAATGACGGATGAGTTGTTATATATGTATATCTCACGCGCATGGGGCATTCCTGAAAAGTCATCGGCAGATTTAATTTGATAGTACCAGATCTCAAGAATGGGATCACACAGTTGACGAACTCTGAATTGTGACACGACAAATTTGTGTTGCACTTGTGAATGACTGATGTGAAATTTTGTACTTGTCTGACGAGAAAACACTTCAGGCAATGTAAGTGACACTGAGAACTGTCGCAAGGCATATATTCACTTCAAAATAAATTGGTAAAATTATCCGTCCCGTGTAAGTTGAGGTGCTTCAGTCACGTTAGGCTTTCATTTCAACTTCACCTTCGTCTTTGAGAACTTTACAATATTGAACATATAATTACATTGTTTAATTGCATCACTTTGCTAGAAGTGCAAACTGATTCAAAACGATGGCACATGCAGGATCTTGCTACGGCAAAGAGAAATATTTAACACCTTGCAGAGATAGGAAAACAGTCGTGCGCCCTGGGGATTGCTGTGAGTTCCTTCAAGAAACTCCGATCGCCACGATTCCTTCAGATTCGAAGAATTCAGATCATTGCGCAGAAATTTTCTCGATAATGTTGCCCCCTCCAATCATTTCTTAAAATGTTGGCAGGCGGAAGAAAAAACGTTCACAAACTTTCTCTGTAGAACTTGACATCGACTGTATCTATTAGCTGTGTGATCCGGTTGATAAGTCATTGAAACTTTGCACAATTTGGCGTGTTTAATATTGAACTGGCTGCTTGTTGTTCGATTTCCATGGCATTATGTCAGCAGATTGTACCATTTCTTAGGCATTCCTTTCTAGACTTCGTGCTCGCGTCGTGTCGTGATAATTAAGGTAGTGCGGTCCTGTTTCTTGTCGTGTTCCTGTCAAGGCTGAAAAACTTCGTGCCGTGTTGAGGAAAAATTCCCGACGACTGCAGACCTGTACTTGGTATCTATTTGTAAATCAATGATTTTTGAAATAATCATTTTGTTGATTCATTTCGATAGTTTTCTATGAATTGAAGAGTAGGAAAAATTGTTTTTTCGCATTAAAAAGGAATTATTGGATGAAAGCATCTAATCCATTAAACACGGTCTGTGAGAGAAAAGCATTCATTCCGATGCTGATAGAATAAATATCAACATAACAGCCGTGGGAGCAGTCACAATCAAAAAAATTGGATGAACAGTCAATTCGTCAATAGTCGGTGGGACTTTCATTCAGTGTAAAAGTCATGCAGCCTTGAAGTCTCTGCAAGATCAGGTGACGCTAGATATTCAGGAGATGAGATCAAGTTTCATTTATCAATCAAATCAAATTTGCTGGAAGATGATGCCGGTAACATGATCGTCAGTCTATAATTAAATCCGATTATCTCTTGTCTATTAATAAAGACAATTGAAGAAGTCAGAATTGGTTGAACTGATGGGTGCCGCTCGCCTACTATGAAAATCACTCATTAGAATCGCATTGATCTCCTCTTTCTGCTGGTTGCAATTTTTTGCCGTTATGGGACAAGTATTGCTGAAATTTGTACCAAAAATGCAAGTCGAAATGTTGCTTAAAAGCCACACTATGCATGAACGTGTGAATATGCAAATCATGTTTCTCAAACTTCATCCGTCATGTATGGCATTAATTATACATGGGTCGTTCTGAAAGTGATGCCTCCTAGCTTAAAAAAGTGAAAAAGAACTAGAGATGAGAGTAATACCATCAAAACAAGTGCAGTTTCTTATACTAGAATTATTTTTTTCATAGACTGAGCATCCAACGTTGGGCAAAAACTTGGGGTCAAAACCCAAGCCCAAGATGCAATAAATGAGTAGAATCAAGTAAACGAATTGCATTCTTTGTATTTTGTGATGACATAAAGATTTCTTTATTGGCCAAAATTCCTATTGGACCCATGAGAAGTGTGGTAATAGTGCGAAACGGTTTATGGACATGTATTACGTCAAAAAGCTTTCCTTTATTTTAACCTACACTGGTATACTGACTAATTGAAGATTTTTGATTTAATTATGATTGAAATTCAGATTGCTCATAGCAAAGCAGTTGTCTTCATTTTATCATTCAGAAATATAAACAAACTTAATAAATGGCAGTTCGTAGTGAGTGCATGGTTAAACATATTTAGAAAGCGAAATTGGAATGAATTCATTTTTGGATAAGTGCCGGCTATCGCATAAAGATTAAGCGCGTGAAGATGACTGCGAAGATATAAAGTATATGAAATATATAAAAATTCAAAACAAATGCAGCAAAATACATGTAAACTTGCAACAAATACAAAATGTACGAACTTTCGAAGCGCGGCGTTATAACATCCAATCATCACAAGTATTTCATTTTTGAAATATTCTGTGAATTGAGTGGAATTTTGATTAAAAATCAGAACTTTATGCTCCAATCATTTGTAGTTCTCCTAAGATTCAAATAAAAAAAGACAATTTTATAACTTGATTTGCGTAGGTCCTATATGCAGCATCAATAGTGCAACAGACCCAAGTTTTGAGCTATTTACCCAAGGTTCAACCTTGGAGCATCTACATAAGCCAACACAGAAACAAATGAAAGCTGTCAATACATAAATAGACGACGAAACATTTTGCCTTGCAAGGCAAATGTAGCATGCTGTTCACCTTTCTCACTTTTTTATCGGACTCTAACGAGCCGGTAACTTCCTTCTTTGATACGGTTGAAACGGTCCAGGCATTTTCCATGTCCAGGTTTCACATACCGACGTCATAAACGCAGAAATCAAGTTTGCTGCATACCCATCGAAAATGCTGATGAAATGGAATCAACTCATGCAATGTGTCTCGACAAGTAGACAACGAAGAGTCCTGACGCTCAGCTTCCGATTTGAAAAAAAGTTGCATTTGAATTTATCATTTGTAGTAACATGTTTATCATCAAGCTAGTTAGTAGAAGGGCAAATAGCAAAGGTATTAAAGGATTCCATGTTGGAAAGCGACTGTGTTTCTAAGTCTTCCGAGACAAAACAGCTCAAAAGAAGTAATCAAAGTTAAACATTCCATCTTAATTCTATCCCAAAACCAGGACAAAGAAAGAGTTTTCATTTTCTATAATCTCTTTTCAGTCACTGACGAAAATTGCAAAGATCCTTGACGGTTGATCTTTTTGATTACAAATCACAGCTTGTCTGTCTTCGGTTTTCCAGGTATAGAAATTGATAGCAATAAAATCTTCAGAATGGAGGTTAAGCTTCATGCAAGACATAACAATGGTGCAGAAATCGCACGCATTTTCCCTTTGATACACTTGTTAACAACTGTAGCATTGGGTTACAATCAGTCACATGTTTGATTCAAGGCGAATGATTGACCATTCATACCCCGACTTTGTTCTCCCGGCGATGCCACGACCTTGAGTCATTTTCCATTCTAGGCAAATTCAGATAAACAATTTGTTTCTATGTCTAGAGGCATATCTATGACAAAACTTGTGAAATTGCAAAATCTGCTAACAAAATTGCATCCTTAGGCCTATTGAAGAATGAGGATCGAGTTGACCGAAAAGCAAGCCATTATGTGCGAAGTTTCAGTGAATGTCAACCAGGAATTCCAAAATCCCGGAATATTTCAGTATGAGAGCCGTGATTCAGTAGACTAACAAATTTTGCTATTGCAAGGCATTACAAGGTATGTTTATGATGCTGGCAAATAAGCAGATCACTGAATGTGGGATAAGCACAGACTTGGGTAAGAAATTAAGGAAATAAATTACCGACCAATAGCCGGCTTAGTTGCACGCTAGGTCAATGGTTGATCTAATGATTTTTTAACATTTTTCTAATCTCATTTGCGAAAAATGATCCTTTTTGACAAGAAGAGAGATCAAGTAGAAGACGGCAGACGCGCAGAATTGTAGCAGACAAAGGGTATGCATCATTCTGCTACAGTCTCGCTTTGGCCTCGTTCCCTGCAGAAACTCATGCTAGTGATGACTCGACCGTCGCGATCTTTCTTCTTATGATAACTGAGTTGATTTACATAAGCGACTTAATTCTTCGAATCTAAAGAATTGGTGGCCATCGCAGCATTTGCAGCAATCCGCAAGTGATAAAATTTTTTCCTATTTAACCAATGTATTCAATTTCTCCTTCTGCCCACATACTGAGTTCCTGTCTGAGTCATCGTGCTGTTTTTGAGTGCATTTCTAGCAATACTCTTCTAAAAAATTGGCGCGAACACAATGAAATTCTGTGTCATACATCTTTTGTTCTTATGCCAGAATTCGTCAATAAACGTGAATGACATGTGATCGCTTGCTCTCAACATATAATGACGGTTTACATAACATCAATTGCATTTCTGATTTGAATGAGTTTGAATTATGTTCCAAAACCTCATAGCCTGTCATTCCCCTTGAGGTATCCATCAAAGGCTTCTCCTTGATAATTAGTTCTGTGAATTCTAACAAACTCAATCAATAGCATCGGAATGGCTGGAGGCACTTCATTTAAATCGAACCACGGACATATAATTCTTGCCAGTGATTTATAGCTTTACTGACGATGATTTCAGCAAATACGAATGTTGTTTAATGGCAGAGATAATACGTCTTATAACATCAATTAGCAGAGCTGGGGGATCGGTTAACCGGTTGCACTTTCTCTTTACAGGTTAAAATTGGCTACGACGTTTGATAAGATTCATCTTGTATAACGAAATGTTGTCGATAATTGTGAATAAAAAATAATAAATTTTCTAAGTTCTAGTTATAGTACTATATGCATCTTCATTCTTGAATTTAACGTCATTTGATAGGAAGTAAAAATATACTATAGGGGAAATATAAAAGTGATGCAACATGAATGGACATAATACAAAATATATGGAACCAAAGGTCTCAATAAACTCAATAGCATCGGTAATGAATAGATAGATCCCAAAACAAAGGATCTACATAAATATGTTGGTTAAACCCTTCAAGGCGAACATAGATGCGCAACATTGTCTTGCCGAGTTTCAGATTTTCAAATTGTCGATTACTAATTTTTCATTTTTGACTATTCTGTTCTCACAAGAAATAGATCAGCAGCAAAGCGTGCGTGAGCATGAATATTCCAATTGTGTCCTCCCCGCTGCTATCTATGTGGTCAAAGCGCGTTTGGTGACTGTTTCATTTGCATTTTTATATATGCCATGTATAGGCCTGCATGTATATTTCAAATAATACTTATTTTACATGCATATATCATTATAAAATTGTAAAGCAAATTTGTGATTAAGCTTCAACATCGACGCACGTCATCGATGGAGGTTCCGCATTACCTAAGTTAATAGGAATGCGAAGTTGGTAAAATGTGTTTCTATTTTTTAACTGCTATTCATAAATGTTTTTGGATTGAATTTAACATGTCAACAAAAAAGAAGTCTTGAAAACTGTGATGAAGCTTCAATTTTTTCTTTCAGAGCAAGTAAGCGTCTTCTCCCGGCATGTCCGTCCACATAAAATAGATTTCGGTGAGTATTGCATTCCTACTCCGACTAGCGCTATATAACATTAACAAATGATGACATCAATGAAACAGTTTTCATTTCATTGATGCACGATTAATTATTACATACCATCAAACAATTCACATCGCATTTGCGTAATTTACGTAGCTATTTTCCGCAATAATTACGTAATTTTGTATGGCTTATCAAGTGATTCTGGTCATACCAACCTCTAGAAGGTAGCATTATCTAGACGGTGTAATAAGACGAAGGACTTTGGGAATTACCCGGTAACCACTATCATCAGAAATCCTGCAAAAATGCCAGATGATATAGAAGCTATACTTGTCAATAAGAATTCATAAATAAACAAAGAATCAAATATTTTTTGAGTAGAGGGAGAATGATATAAGGAAACGCAAGCGCAAGTATTCTCAATCGACCAAACATCAACCTAGCTAATACCGGTACGTAATATTTGCGTGATTATTTCAGAATCTGTCTCTACGGATATCAGCATATTAATAAGAACGTGATTTTCAAGAGACATAAACGCAGGATCGCAGAAATTGAAAATGTAGAATGTAGGTAGGAATATCAGTGTGTAAACCGATGAATGGAAAGAATCAGGAATGCTGTAAAGTTAAACAACTTTAATTATTATTAAATACAAAATGTTTCGGTCAGCATCCACAGACCATCTTCAGGTAAAAAAGGAATTCATTATAGCCTACTGTAGGGCTGGTAGTGCTATGTAAGCAATTCAAACATAAAACATAGTGTTACACGACTCGAGTATGGTCCAGCAAGAAAGGATTGGCAAAATGATTGATATCAATGAAATATGAAGATCAATGCTGATGATGATATGCGACAGGTAGTGCTGGGCTACAATTTTCTAATAGCAATAGAAATTGACCGACTAGTTAGGTAAATTAACAAATGTAAACAATTTTACATCAGTAGTACCATCAGATCCTTTCACCATCGCTACAAGGAACATTTAACAACAAAAACATCATCAGTTTGTAAGCATATTCAAAACTGTCACATCAGCAACTCTAATCTCACGTGCTCAATTCTTGCCCATGATAATGACAACACTAACATCAGCTTACGTGAATCATTTTTTTGTCAGTGAATTGCAGCCATCTATTAACAACAAACAAGAGCTCGGCAGTTATCGAAACTTCCTTTTCTACAACCGTTTTTATTCAATTACCTCCTTCATTCCTTTCATATTTTTATGATCAAACTAAACTATTAGTCAAGTATGTTTCTATTGCTACTGGTAAATAGACTAGTACTACCTGTCGCATATCATCATCATTCATCTTTATATTTCATTTACATCAATAATTTTATCTATCCTTTCTTGATAGACCCTACTCGAGTTATGTAACACTATATTTTATGTTTAAATTGCTTACATAGCACTACCAACTCTATAATGAATTCCTTTTTCACCTGAAGATGGTCTGTGGATGCTGACCGAAAAATTTTGTATTTCATACACGTAATACTTATAATTGTTCAACCTCAAAGCATTCCTGATTCTTTCCAACATAATTTCATCTATCATGGCTAATGAGGGACCTTTTCGCATTAAGTGTGAAACCACAAAGACAGCAGTCAAGCAGTTCACAAATAAAATGCTATATAGTGCGGATGAGATTAAGCATTGAAGAATATAATCTAAAAATACTCTTAATTTAAGAAACAACAAAGGTATAGAGAAATCAAGAGCTACTTACCTGATGAGTCATCGTATGAAAAAGAATAATCTGATTGATAAAACATTGACAGCATCCGTTGAAATAGTAATCTCATAAATTGGATTTGAGAATCCTAATTCCGAAGGACAGCATAAGCTCTTGATTATTTCCCATAAATACATTAGAATTAAGCTCTCCTCTCGTCATAGGTACAACGTTGTCCGTTCTTAGATAGATCTATGTGAAATTGGCAAGTGGCCAGACATTCAGGCTTCATCATCTCAAAATCTACTCGCATGTCAAGCAAAATAATATTGTTTCCTTGACGATGATAAACGCGCAGAGAGTTTTGTTGCCATTGGGTTTTCCCGAAAAAGTAAAATTCTGAAATGAATTAGCACGTATCTGCAAAAAAGTTGCAAAGTTCAATCCGCACGTCAGCTACAGCAATACGTCGTAGAAGCGGTTAATCCCCATTTTGGCCAATAGAATTGAAAACAGGTATCCCCCTGATTTTTACTGACAGGAAGATTCAGAGGAAAGTTGCTGTATTGAAAGAGTGTACACAGTAGATCAAGGCTCCGTTGGTCTCCGTATGTACCGTTGGTCTCCTTGGTAAAGAAGGAGTGCCAAGAATTCTACAACAAGCGGTCTGAAAAATTGGCTGATAAGATATGTGTTGACCCGATTTGTGTTAGTGTCTTCGAGGACCGCGATCCTCAGTGCATTTATTAAAGATTCTTAAAATGTTAAATAATAAATATAATAGTCATTTATGCAACCAGTGCATGATTGCCTCTTTATAGCATTACACGGGTTAGATGTCTTAAATGGCCGGGCTCGTAGGGTGAAGGCTATTTAAATATAACGAGTTCGAATCTATGATGAAGCAATCTCATGTACGAGTTGCGTAGAGAATTTTATTTACCAACGTGCTGTATTGATCAAGGAGTGATTGTGATTGATATGTCTATGATTATCAAGAGCATTTGAATAGAAATTTCGCCTGATCTATTGTAAAAATATCTATTTACAGATATAGCCTATGCTAAAGCAGGACAGGAGCACTTATAGTTGACATAGGTTACGCTTCCTCCTGTGCATTGGAGTAAATATTATTTCCCGCGCGGGCAATAATCTGCTTTATAGGTCAAACAAAGCGAATAGGACATCTACAATACATGCACGGAGACAAATGAATTAATCAACGCTGTTTATACTGGGAAGCACATTAGTCATGGAGTCCTTCTTCCATGTGACCGAATTGCTGTTTATCCCACTCTCATTCTTTTTGTATTGTGGTTAGCAAGAATGCAGAGTGTACATATTTTAGAAGTCTTAGGTTTGACTCGAACAAAGTTTGAACCAAGGTCTCCCAGACGCAGAGCGAGCACTCTACCACAAGGCCACAGCGCCGGTCTATGTCTACATAGATTTTGTCACTAGGATGACTTTGGAGTGATTGTTAAGTGCTTATTATTTCTTTTATTTTCATAGTTTGATCCTTTCCTACTCAATTTGTTTGTTTTATTCGCATATTTTAATCAATTGGATAAAACATAATTTGTTTCACGGTTTGATGTGCATTGTCGTCATTTATTCTTAGTTATGTCGATAGACAAAATCAAGTCGTAGATTAAACGCTTTTAATCTGCCGTTTGAACAACACTCGAGCGTGCCGGTTACTTTTTGACCTTGCCAATTATTTTTGTTTATGAAGAATGACATCTTAAAAGCTCACCAAAACAAATCCTGTGACAACAGAATAGCCTGATTCTTAAAATGTACTGACCTCAAATCCGTTGAGAAATGATAACTGAAGGAAGCCATGATAAGTAGCAATCGTGTAAAGTTAGTTGTCAAAAATATCATTTTGTAGGGAAGCTATAATGGTTACTATTGATTCCCTGATGGTTTTCTTGTTTTCATCGCTGGAAGGAAAGCATTTCAGTTAGTGGGAGATTAGCATATCTCCAAACTTATATAACAGCAATTTGCATATCATTAACATTTTAGCCTTTATTCCACGAAGAGAAATTTAGCCAACTCAGAAGACAATGGACTATTTTAGCATCAATTCTTGGGGAATGTATAAATCAGGGATAGTCGGACTTTTGGACTCCCGCAAAGTGAATAAGTGTACCGTCTTTATGATTTAATTTTTCATATTCATATTATTCAATTTGTTCCGTCGGGTCTGTTATTATGGGGTATTGCGACTTGTTTGACTGAAATTTGCAATTCGCTGTCGCTATTTCTCTGTTTCTTTATAATTTTTCATCTTCTTGCAATTCCTAAAAATTTCCTACTTATACGGCATTACTCATGTCTACAGTGCATTTAACGTGCATGAAATAAATAGCTTCACTTATAAGAATCAACGTAATTTTTCAGTTGCTGAATACATGTAGTACAAGTAAAACTACACACAGATGGTCGACCAATTAGGCTGAGCAATTACTACAGAAATACACTATGTTATATAGCTTAGTGAGAACCCGCGAAAATTAATTTTATGAGCTAATTTCGCATCTCAAACTTGCTCCGAGCATGGCGGCAGAAGTATTTTCCATACAAGTATGTCAGCACTGTAGTACGCAAGCAGTAAGCAGTTTGTACCTTGTCGCATTCTGCATGCTGCTTCAGAGCTGAGAGAATGTCCATCCATTTGTTGCCATCTTGTTCAATGGCATCAAAAGCGAAAGTGTTAAAAGAGTTCGTTTCCACTTTCATCTTCACCCTTTCGTTTTCGACAGGTTCCGTTTTCCTTAACAAGAACTAAAAATGCCAAAAACGAAAAGGTTTTTGCTTAAGTCAACGAAATCAACACTAGCAGTTGCTGAAAATATGTGTTATCTTACTCTTTTGCTTTTCAAGGTTACATTGCGATAGCGTGAACTCAATAATATATTTCGAAAATTCAATTAAACATTTAAAGGGTATTTTACAACGTTACTTCGTAAATGAATAGGAATTTGAATTGAAACATAAAAGTCAATATCATGGTGAAATTTATCAAATAACTTTTAAATATCATATTTACAATGTAAAAAGGAATCCACCCAATGTCACTCCTCTCTGCTGTTATCGGAGTTCTACAACATTTCGAGCTTGTTAATAATTTATATGGATTTCTACCTCACAAATTTAGAGGAAATATCGGTAGTGTGTTAAAAGTAAGCTTAGGATTTCTTGAATACCTGTAGAAATCAATTCAACATGCTGATCGCATATCTCTACACGCATATATGTAGTACGTATTTCAATCAATAGGTAGGCTTCTTTATTGTAGCCTCTAACTTGTTCATTAACGATAACATCGTTTTTGAGATTGCACTATTTTTAGGACGGGAGCTACTGACACATTCTCCCCAAATTCGCGCACAAAGGGCTTAATAACATGGATTTGTAGATCTTGAAACGCTGAATACAAAAATCAAATTCTTAAGTGTCACAGCCAGTCGCTTTTGGTTATAGGTAAGGCTAAAGGATTCCCATTGGAATCCAATGGCAAAATTCAAGAAATATCGATGGATTGTGAAACACTTGGTAATTTTCGTACATTTTCTGCTGCAGAAAAGAAACTATCTATCACGATGCCATGAAATTTGAAACATGATTGAGTTTAGAGCATCAACTTATATATAAAAGTTGAAGTGAGTAACATGATTCAGTATTTGATGCTTGAGAGCATCTACAAAATGAGTAAAATCGCCAAAATTAAGTCAAAACATGAAATTTGCTCATTTTGTATCTCTTTTATATCGAAGTTGATGCTCTAAACTCAATCATGTTTCAAATTTCATGGCAGTCTGATAAATAGCTTCTTTTCTGCAAAAGAAAATGTACGAAAATTACCAGGTGTTTCACAATCCATCGATATTTCTTGAATTTTGCCATTGGATTCCAATGGGAATCCTTTAGCCTTACCTATAACCAAAAGCGACTGGCTGTGACACTTAAGAATTTGATTTTTGTATTCAGCGTTTCAAGATCTACAAATCCATGTTATTAAGCCCTTTGTGCGCGAATTTAGGAAGATACTCCCGGACTATATGTCGATGTCACACTAGAAGTTGTCATCTTGAGCACATCACAGGAAAGCGTCTAATTCTCAAAATTGCTTTTCCAATCTTCATAAAATTTTGAAGTTAGATTGAAAATTTACTAGTCTGCTAATAAGTTAATTGATGATGCTTGTAAATTGTGGTAATTGATCGATCTTTCACAGGTAACAAGCAAATTTATAAACTTGCGCATCTAGCCTATAGTTCGAAATTTGAATCTTTTCTCTTCGTTTTTCAGAATATGACAACGCAAAAACGGGAAACGAATGTCCTGAAACAGAGCCGTGGCCGTGTCGCACACAAGGTCAATGTCTCGCATTCGATTTTATTTGCAACAATCACAAAGACTGTGACGATGGGTTTGACGAATTACCTGCGCTTTGCACAGCAAGTAAGAGAAACTATCATCTGAAACAGTTGAGGTGTAAATTTCCAATTTAATGTTTTCCACTGTTTCTAAAATTTCCGCTAATTGCTTATTTGAGACATCTGCTTCTAATTAATTTTGACAACAAGCTCAATCGTACCATTAACATTGGGGTTTCTATAAATAGACTTTCAGGGAAGTAGTTTCTCTTTATTTTGCTTTCCCGAACATCATATAGATCCCAATATTGATGGGTATTGAGCGATAAATGAATTCATTAGGGATTGATGTATCGCTGCTTCATGTGATTTATTGTTTGACGAGTGTTCATAATCAAGGAAGGATCATCATTCTAAATTCAATTAGTTGGTTTCAGGTTGCCCAACTTAACTCTTAACTCACATGCCTCTAGTAGTATGCCCATGATAATTCCGGACATCAAATGACCAAAACTCATTTTATGTGCGGACAATCTAATGTTATAGAACAGAAATTTCTAAAGCAACTCAATGTCCATGAATTATAACAGTGGAATTATATATTAACGAATTGAACGAATTGAACGAATTCTATGGTTAGAACCAGGGATGCGGAGTCCTTTCATTTTGATAGGACTCCGACTCCGACGCCGGGGGTTGATAGGACTCCGACTCCGGGTGTCAAATATATAAAGCTTTCTTTGAAAAATAAACTTATACATCATTATAGGCTTACCTGAACCTATATTTAGTGAGCATTGCTGCATCAATTATCAATAATTTTCGATGAAAGTTGATCAAATGTCGCTTTCAGTTGGATGCGTGCGACTCGGCTCTTCCAATCTTGTTCATGTGTGCTTCACACGGTTTTTCTCCAGTCTCTACAAGGCAGGAAAAGCCCCATTCTCTCCAAAAAATATGATTACACCTTCAATTTTAATATGCGCTTTAGAGGAGACATCACACACGATTAACTTGAGGGTGAAGAGGTAATGTTCTCAAACAAACTAGTATTTCATTTTTGTCTCTGATGTCACCTTTGGCGCGTAGGTGTGATCGAGGCTGGGAAGGCTTGTCTTCTCTACTAAATCACCGAGTGAAAAGACAATCTTTTTTTCACTATCACGGTTCATTCCGTCAACTATTACAAGCTTTGCATGCAGCAGTGTCTCTGCACTTTTGTTTGATGGAGAAAGTTGACATCAAGACAGTGACAGCTATGCACGAGAATAAATAATTTGCTTGTATTATGTTTCGGGTCGAGTTACAGACCGGAGTCTGGAGTCCTGTCATTTGATAGGACTCCGACTCCGACTCCAGCAAAAATGATAGGACTCCGACTCCGCATCCCTGGTTAGAACATAGATTGATAGACATACTCGTAGCATGTGCATGTACAAGGTGTCCCACAAGAACAATTTTTGAATGAACAATTTCCTGGGCATTGGATTGGTCGAAGAGGAACGGTTGAATGGCCGCCAAGAAGTCCAGACCTTTCTCCGCTTGACTTCTACCTTTGGGGACACTTGAAAGCTATGGTGTATTCCGAAAAGATTCAAGACCTTCATCATTTGCGGTGGCGCATACAGGAAGCCTGTCAGCAGATTACCCCAGAAATCATTCAGCGAGTCTTGATGGAGTGGAGATATCGACTGGAATTGTGTGCTGTGAATGGTGGTGGACATTTTGAACACATCCTTTGACTTTCATGCATTTTGTCCACTAGTATTTACTTTAACATTGAATAAATGATTAATATGAATGGAATATGCGATTTTCTCCTATGTGTCCAGACTTGTGGGACACCCTGTATTTGCCTGTCTAAGATAGCTTGGACTTGCTATCAAAAACTGAGTTCTATGGGTTTTATTACATAGTCAAGTCGGCGGGTTTAAATAGGAATTTAGCCAAGATTTTTGCGGACATTAAATGCAGAAATCTTCAGACACTGAACGCGCCCTCGCATCTCTACATTTAATGTCCTATACATCATGGCTTAGTTCCTATAATGTGCGTAATTTAGCTATGGTACAATGTGGAATAAAGGAAGGCAGCAATGCATCCCGCAATGATGAAATCTGTATCTTTGAATGTGAAAGACATTTTTGAAATCTCAATCAGCGTATATCTACATGTGTGTTCATAGCATTGCTGCCCAGCTCATTTCAATTACGTACAATATTATTAACATAGCTTTCTTCGGGCAACAATGTAATATTGCAGTTTAGACAGCTGAATCGCAATATGCTATGAGGCTGAGGGCCGTCAGGCCCGAAGCCATAGCTTATTGCGGTTCCGATGTCTAATTGTAATATCATTGTGTTTCGGTTTTCTATGTAACTGAACTGCAATATGCTACTATTGAACCGCAATATACCCACGAAGCATATTGCTGTTCAACATCATAGAATTCTAATTCAAATTTGGACTTAAATGGAATGATTAAAATGTTTTTCATATATCTACGTTCTTTATTCTGAACTGCAATATGACAAACCGGCATATAGTGGTTCAGTATTTTAACTAAGGAAGATATACGAACCGAAACACAATGTAGGACATTTTCACGCTTACGCGCCCTGAAATGTCCTACAGTATTGTCCCCAAAAATCCATGTTATATTATACGGCTGATGTCACTAAACAACTGAGACACGAGATATCTCACTGCACCATAATCAGCAGCCGGTAGTCTTATTGAGAACAACATCAACGGGAGCTATGCGCGTGACTTGTGATTTTCGTCCATGGGGTGAGATGGAGATCAGTGGCCCGCTAAGAGCCATGAGTGTAGGATAATTTCATCATCAAACATGATATGGGTTGAAATTGCGCAAGGTAAAATGTCATGTATTCCATTTTTCAGAGCAACGCCCTCCAAAAATATATCTGCAACGATTTATCGCAAAATTCAGAGATTATTTGATTCCTGACGTGTTTGGAGATCGCAGATCAGAAGAATTTATCGCGGCATATCTGACAGGTAATTGATGATTCTCTTCTATGATTTGATTTCCATGGCTACGTACATAGTAATCCGACATTGAGCTTTGATCAAATTAGTCAGACTAGAATGGACAATAGCCGTTTGTTGATGGTAACTGATGTCTATAGATCTTAAGAATAATCAAATTTGTGAAACATGCGTAGTTATGAATTCTTGCAGAATGGTTGTGCACTGTAGATTATTTTATCGAAATAAATTTATAATTAAAAAGAAATCAGAAAAAAGCGTGAGCTCTAGTGGACTCGCTCTTTGATCACTGCTGTCATGACTACTCATATCCACGAAGCAACATTGTTTTCAATGTGAATGTCAATTCTAATCGTTTAATACGTAGCTTCATATTTCTGTGATACTATAAATAGCCTCATCTACGAGTACATGCATCTGAAATTTTGTGGTGATTGACTAACTTTTGCATTTTAATATGTTAGCATTAAATCAAGGTTGGGCAAAAACCCAAAACCCAAGCCCAAGTCTAAATAAATAAATGAAATCAAGTAGACGAAGTGCAGTCTTTGTATTTTGTGCTGACATAAAGATTCTTCTATCGGCCATAATTCACACACAGCCAAGTTACACATTGCTCATAGCAAAGCAATTGTTTTGATTTTATCATTCAGAAATATAAACAAACTTGATAAATATTGTAGCAGCGCAGTGGGAGCATGGTTAAACATACTTAGAATACGAAATGGGAATGAATTTATTTTTGGATAAATGTCGGCTATCGCAGAAAGTTAAGGGTGCGAAGATAATTGCAGAGATATAAAATATACGGAACATATAAAAATTCAATATGCACAAATGCAACAAAATACATGTAAGCTTACAATAGATACAATAACGTTCAATGCGCGGTATTCAAGCCCAGAATGAAATAGCTAATAATCACAAGTATTTCATTTTTGAAATATTCTGTGAATCCAGTGGAAATATGATAAAATATCAGAACTTTATGCTCTTATCCTGTAGCTCTCCTAAGATTCAGATCAAAATATTAATTTTTGTAACTTGATCTGCATATGTTCAGCATCAATAGAAAACCCAAGTTTTGTATCACTTACCCAAGGTCCAACCTTGATCAAATTTAGTTTTGATGCCTTGACAATAGAAGATACTCTACTTCTTTTTCTTCTTTCAGAGGCAAAAAATATCCAAGATTTCGCTAAAAAACTGCAACTCACCGACGAACAATATCGAAATCTTTACGATATGATGGAGAGTGCAAAATATGGACGCTCGATTGATATAGAACTGATGGGTTTTCCTCTACGAATGTGGCCATATGTGGAATTTCTTTTTGGTCGTATTGCACGTAGTGGATTTATTGATGATTCTTGACACCATTCTTTCACTCTGTCGACACCTTTACCAAATGCAATTTGATGAAGATGGCCGCACAGTTGAAATGAGATCCTTCAGCATGGTGAAGTTGCTGGTTTTTAAGCAATTGCAACTATTTCTGTTGCAGCCAAATAGCCTAAATTTGATTCATGTTAATATCAGTACATGTGTTGGACCCAATTGATGACTTTTTAATTTTTCACTGTCACACAACCCTGACAAGTTGCAAAGCATAATACTTTGAAGTCTACTGCGATGTCCTTGGTAATTTGTCATGCCATTTTTTTAAACATTAAAGTCAATTATTTGGTAGTATGTATTAAGGGTGTTTATAATCCAAGTGTTATTTCATTATATGGAAGGGTAGAGCATTGATTCAATCAATAGATTATGTTGATTGCGATATTTTTGTTGGAAGAGTTATTTTCATGAGGCCATATCGAATCATGGGATGACATACAGAGTTGGGAGGGTAACTATTACGAGACATCATTGGATGAGAGTTCGTGCCCACCCGAAGATGGGCATAGGCAAGGCCTGAGAGCGGTTTCTGCACGGGTACGGATTGATTTTTCCCGCTAGGTCCGGCCCCGTGATTTTCAATTTAAATGCCAAACCCGACCCGTCTTATTAAAGAAATAGCTGTCATTTGAATACACACAGCTGTAAATCATGCTTGAATAGTCAATTATCATATTTCAACACTCATTCAAGACGTGTTTTCCTGCTCACAATTTTAGAATGCGAGTATTCACAGGCCACTATGCACCCGTGTACGTAAACACCAACTAAACTTGCACGTTTGGATGAATGTAGCAGCTTAGCACATTCATAATTCAAAATAGGCAAAGCTGTACTTACTTTTCAAGTCGTGATTATGACTCGCAACCTAAAGGAGTTTTCATGTTATCAATGATATATTCCACCGATAAAATAGTTGGAAAATTATGTCGTATCTCGCAGAAATCGCTTTTCATGACACTGTCTGTGCTGAACGCACTGGTATTTTCGCGCGTTTATGATGAACATGATTCCATACCAAATACATTGAACTCAATTGCGAATCAATTCAATACAAACGGTAGAGTGCCGACTCTGATCTCGTGAAGTCAATTGCAACACTCAAGCGATGCGCGAAATGGTCATTCCTTCGCATTGTAATATTTATTGCGGCAAAACGACGAAACGGCATGTACTGAACGCGTACAAATTTAGCGTCTTTGGTTAACTTACTATATACATAGATATTAGGAGAAAATCGGGTATTATGGACAGTAAAATGGCTGTCATGGCTGTATTTCTTAGTTTTGATATAAACTATGATATCCAAATAGTCTCTACATGATAGAAATTATTAGTTCATCGATTTATTTTATGATTCTGGCTGAATAGAAAGGAGTGTAAATTGTAACGATGCTCGCAAAATGTCGACACTTTGTCGGGTAATATCGACAGTCCTAAAAAGAAGCGTGAAAATTTACCAGGTATAGCAAACTAATGATGTCATATATTGTATGGAATCCAAGCTTGCATATGTTACCTCTTTGGTTGTCTGAAAAGATGAAATTTTACAGCTAATAACAGTCTAGACAGACGAATCGATCATCGTCAAAGACGAAAAAGAATCTGCATATTTTTCATGCATGTAACTCAAGCATATAACGCAACAGAAAGAAATGAAATTTCCCCTTTTTTAAACTATGAAAGAGACAGCAGATGTGCAAAGTTTCGTTTCATATAACATGCAACATTTCTAGTTCATTACAGCTGATATTTTCTAACACTTCTTTAGGGGACTATCGATGCTATTATACGAATATCATTATGGGCCACACATCTTACTTTTCACCTAGAATCGCAAGTTAAACCGATGAATCAACATATATTCGAATAATAAGGGATTATTTGTATGTCATAAATCATATAATTACTTAGAGAAACAACCGTGAGAGCCCTAAAACTCTTTTTTTGCTGTCGATATTACCCAACATCTTCCACGCATTGTCTAAACCAGGGGTGCGCAACCTTTTATATTTTTCGGCCGCCATTTCGAAGGCTGAAAGAATCACGGCCGCACTTAATATGACACCTAGTGTAAACAACTAGGTCAATAGCCAATCCTTTTTATATTCCACCACTCAAATTAACTTTCCCTGATGAATGACGCAGTGGATATTGCATAAAGGCCTACTTCGTAAAGAATGTGTTGGCAAGTTAACCCATATACGACCGACGGTCATTTTTGACCCGAAAAGATTTTAAGCTTTAGGTGTTGTTAGCACTTGAAAAGTTGGAAGTATGTTTTTGTAAGGACAACCGAAGGAGAAAACACTTTACTAAGCCACTGCAATAATTTATAAAGGAATCACGAGCCATTCATTCATCACAGAGCCGGTCTATTCTAGGCATTCACTCGTATATAGGGCTACACATTTCTAGAACCCCGTATATAAGCCTGCCTACCTTGCTTTATTATTGAGGTTATAAAGTATCTTATTATTACTAATCATACAGTTCTTTCGCAACCCAAAACGTGAGCTTTAGATTTAATGATAAAATTGCTGTCCGCCAATCGGTTTTGAAATCCGGTGTAGCGCAACTACAGGACTACTTCAACAAAGTGCTTCATTTTGTAGTTCATAGGTAAGATTTGTGCAAGGGTCCATACTTCCCTTATATACTTACTTTGCTTTGGATGTTCAGAACTAACTCTTGCACATTACAGCGGCTAGAAAATGTAATGAAAAAAGCATTAAAAAATGTCCGAAATTGAGAGTGAATAGGTGTAGTATGCTACTATATTGATTGTTTTTCGATTGCCTTGAACTCCAGAAATATTTGCAATATATATATACAATATTCTTTCTAATTTACTTCTCATTGTCACAGCCGCACTTTGCCTCTGCTACGGCCGCAGGTTGCGCACCCCTGGTCTAAAAGACTTAATAATTCATAGTGAGAAGCATTGAAATCTTGCGAAGCGACATTCCAATAGACAGCAAGCAATAATGATAGAATACTGGCTATTTAGTCAAGTTGAAAAACTGCTGTTTGGTACCTATCGACAGCGGTGTTAATATTGCCTGACATTTATGCATCGACTACAACAATATATCTTAAAACAACCTAAGAATTTGACGAAGTCATTATTATTCTGAGAAACTACACCCCTATGCCATGGAATAACCAATCACTTGCCTGTCAGATGGCGCGTGAAGGAGCTATCGCCTACATATTGTAGAATTCGGCGACTCACTTCACGCTTCGATATCTGTCGGGATGAAGCAATCAGAAGCGCTCCACCAAGCTTCTGTTGTACCTTTGAGGGTTGATCACTAATTGGTGCAATTTACTGCAAGCATGGATGAGTTTCTGAAGCTCTAAAACATCATTTTGGAAAAGTGGCTTAACTGTCGATATTATCCGATTCTACCCCAGTAGGCTTACTTTTCAGGTCTGAAATAAACTAATAAGCTTACTCATACACTGTTCCTTCTTCTCGAGAACGAAGTTAGCAAAAAGTAAAAAATTCTTCCGTGGTATAGTTCTCTTCGAAATTTCTTTATTGGCAAGCTTTCGGGTGATCCACCCTTCCTCAGGCCGAAAGCTTGCCAATAAAGAAATTTCGAAGAGAACTATACCACGGAAGAATTTTTTACTTTATAATAAGCTTACTGTAGAACATGTGGTTATCGATCATCCCCTCAGAAATTCGACGAAATTAGCCGCTACTGTGGCTCAACATGCACTTTCGACGCCTCCTGTTCCAGAATGTGTGTAAATCCATATTTGAAGCATCCTTGTCACATATACAATCTGTTGGTAGGTGAAGAGTAAACTCGTCTAAATTGGACACTTTCAGATGTTTATTTCTTTTACATATGCTTCAACTCGGCTAAATTGGACATCCGATCGAACTGAAATGGACACTGATCAGGGTAAATTGGAAACTTTTAGTTTTACTGACAAAAATACTAACATAGACCCACATTTGAAACTTGTGCGTGTAAAATGCTTCTACATGTACATGTAAGTGCGTAGAACATAGCAGTATATTTCAAACATATTCGATGAGGTTTCAATCAAAAGATAGCTATGACATGTTATTCATAAACCAAACTGAGCCATGGCCTTTAAGCCTTTGAGCCATAGCCTTGCTAAAACAATAAAAATTAGTCGATAACATCTCTCGCTTTCGGACCTTCCACAAATTTTGATAACATGTGTCTGGCCCTCTGTTCACTAAAGTGCATATATATCTTTGGTTATGATTAGCTTTAGGACTACCTGACTACCTATCAGACGCAAGAGGAAATTCAAATGACTGTCGCTATCGTACTATGGCATACTCAGGAAAGCTTCTGCATTATCACAGCTCTCCTTCGGTCCTCTTCGAAATCGCAGTACCGTAGAGCAAGTGTCTATATACCTGCTGAAGCCCGATATAGGACTTAGTGGAGCACAAGCCGATCAAAGTGATATGATGTATCATAATTCATCTTAGCATAAGATTTCTACATTTTGCCAGACAATTTTGCTCTTAGTTGCAATATTGTCCGGTAAATGCTATGCAACTCCTATGGAAGAAAAAAGCCCAATATATACGGTCTTGCAAAAGATCCCGCACAATTGAAAAATCATATATCATTGCTATGTGTTATGGGAATACAAATGGCTATGTAAGCTTGATAATGATGTCTATGACGATTGGATTCGCATAATAGTCTAATCATACAATAATGAAGACATTCATTGTAGTGTAAAAACAAATTTGGCATCAGAAGGCACTTGTTATAATTAGAAAATACAAACTATAGAAAACTGGTGTGAAAGAAAAGGAAAAAGTTAATATTAAGTTGCTCCTCCGGAAGCAGCAATCACTTGCTCACAGCGTAACAGCATCGATCGAATGAGTCTTCTTACACTCATTTGTGGTATTGCAGACCATTCTTCCATCACTCCTGGCGCCAAGTGTTTGAGATTTCGGATCGATCGCCTGGAAATGGCTCTTCCAAGTTGATCCCACAACTGCTCAATAGGATTGATGTCAGGACTTTTGCTTGGCCACTCCATGTGGATGTAATCTGTCCACCCCTCATGGAAAGCATTGACAGGTACCCGAATTCTCCCATCAGTCCAACGTATAAGAAAAACCGACTCTCATCACTAAAAACAACTTGCCGCCATTGATCCACAGACCATGGAAGATACTGCAGAGTCCACTCTAGTCGGTCGACTTTGTGCCTTTCGGTCAGCAGTGGAAACGTAAGTGGACGATGGCTGTTGAGTCCACGAGCACGGATGCAACGACAAGTCGTTGACTGTGAGACTGTCACAAATTATTGCGGAGTTCTTTTTGAAGTTAAGGCAAGATGGCGAATGGATTGCTTTCAACAGTAGTTATGACACGATCTGTATCGTCAGAATCTATTGCGGGGGGTCGTCCTGATCTCAACCTGTCTTCGACGCTACCAGTTTCAGCACAGCGCTTCATCTGGTCTCGGACAGTAGACCTTGCACTTCCAAAATGAGATGCAATTGTCCCATACGACCACCCTGCGTCTTCTTTTTTTTAGATTGGATTTTCAACGCAATGATTCAGACACCCGACTCATTTTTCAATTGAATGCAAAAATGGACACCATCTAATGAAAAAGAATGATAGACATCGTCATTTCACGTAAAAATTTGAATTCATGGCAATCGATATCTCCATAACTTCATCTCCATAATGTCATTATGCATTCCATTAGAAAGATTTCATGGTAAGACGATGTCAACAACATCGATCGATCGATATCATTGAATTTAATCGTTACTGAAATTGGTTCTGCCTTTTTTCAAACTGCTCACAATGAACGATCGCATGACTCTTAAAAATTATTTTATTATAGTCTTATTCGTCTTTCCATGAAGTTTAACCGACACTGAACGCGAACTTCATATGCAGTCTAGAGCGGCCGCTAGCTGTGATTTTCTCAGTGTGTGCGGGAACTTTTGCGAGACCGTATATGTCCGCTACCACAGATGTTTCACCGATTCATTGATCACATTAAATTAAGCATTGCCGTTGTCTGCTAAGGTGTAACGAATTAAAATATTAATTTCTCCATGAATTACTTTTACGTTTCCATTTGTCCGGTATTGCCTTGCATTGAATCAGTGCACTCAAGTGTGTAGATGACTTGAAAGAAAGGCATGAAAACATTCACTTGGGTCCTGAGATCACATGATTTCACATGCAAAATTACACTGGCAGAGATTCGAGGCGGTGCACCATATACCTGTAGAGTCACAGGGTACCATATGCGCTCAGAATGAGCGACATTTTTCGCAAATGCCTCGTCCTCTGGTAAATTCCATGTATGATATCAGCATCCTGCGAACATCGTAGCCTAAATTTTGATTGGAATCTGAAATCGTAGCAATGGTTGTTGAATTAATTGCTTCAGCCGCATGTTGTAATGTCCATGAATGATGAAAAATCCCTTCTCTCAAATCCTTCCATGAAAATGAGCATTCCGGAGGAAAATATTCACAAATCTGTCCTGTCATTTTCACTACAGGTTGTGTCAGCTATTATCCATTAATGAAATTCACATTATAAACATATTCCCCCTTCTTGCTCATTCACCATTTTTTCAAATTCAGTAGATGGACCTTAAGAAAGTATAAATAAGCAAACGAGTGAAAGTATAAAAAATCCTATTCATTTTTAATTACCATTCTGTTCACGTTTCAGAGTTACGTTGCTTTCCCTACTTATGTTGACTAGCCATTGATAGATACAGCCTGTAGTCTGGGAGTTTTGATCAATGTGACATGAAACCTCCACTTCTAGGAATTTGAATTTTGATGTTCTTTTTCATATTGAAACATAATGTCATCATTTTGAACATAGTCCGATCCATTAACTTGGATGAATTACAATAGGAATATTGTCATAGTTTTATCGGACAAATAATGCAGATATCCTCGGACGCTAACGGGTCCTCGGATAATCTGCATTATTATCCTCTAAACTATCACAATATTCCTATATTACTATTATTAACTGATCATACAAGCTAAAGGCCGCTAATAAAGGATTTTTTTTCAACAGGCCCCAAAGCCTACTGGTAGCCTAACCAAGACAGATTTTTAACGGAAACGCCTGATTTACCGCAAGTATTCATTTCATTTATTTCAAATTCACGCTTATTCGGTTAAAGAGATGTGATGCTGATTAATCATGCATTGAATTTAGACTTTTGCTATTTTCATACTATGATTATGTGAATTCACTACACCTTCAAGACAAGACTGCTTGTAAAATTCAACAGAAGCCTTCATTGCAAAACCCTTTTTTGTGGAAATATAACTATATGCTAGCCTATTCAAACAAATTAATAAAAGCGAAAGCTGGAAGAAAATTTGATGATGGTAACACAAGTATTTGTATAGAAAAGTAGGAGCAATAGACCGATTCATATATTTCAAGACGATTGAAGTAACAAATAAAATCAAAAGACGAGACCTTTCGTCTGCTCTAAGTCGTGTGTTGACGCGAAGCTGATGTGTTCACAGAATTAGACCGGTCGTCTCTTCTTCCGTTTGACTAGAAGGAAACATTGGAATATGCAACGTAAATGAAATGGCACAATCTGCTGACTAAATACCATAGCAAACGAACAATGAGCAGCCAGTTCAACATTTAACGCGGCAAATTGTGCAAAGTTTCAGTGACTGTTATCAACCGGATCACACAGCAAAGAGACAGTCGATACGTGCGTATCAAAATCTACAGAGAAGTTTGTGAACGTTTTTTCATGTGCCTGCTAACTTTTTTAAAATGATCGGAGGACCCAACATTATCGAGAAAACTTTTGTGCAATTATCTGAATTTTGCGAATCTGAAGGAATGGTGGCGATCGGAGCAATCCGCAATCGACACACGAATATCTTTCCTATCTCCGTAAGGTATTAAAAATTTCTTTTTGCCCACTTATTGAGTTCCTGTATGTGCCATCTGTTTGAATCAGTTTGCACTTGTAGCAAAGTAATGCGATTAAACAATCAAATTCTGTGGATGTGTTAGTCACAGCCACAGAATGTGAAAACAGTAAAACCCACAGAATTAGACAGGTCGTCTCTTCTTCCGTTTGACTAGAAAGGAAGCATTGGAATATGTAACGTAAATGAAATGGCACAATCTGTGACATAATACCATAGCAAACGAACAATGAGCAGCCAGTTCAACATTTAACGCGGCAAATTGTGCAAAGTTTCAGTGACTGTTATCAACCGGATCACACAGCAAAGAGACAGTCGATACGTGCGTATCAAAATCTACAGAGAAGTTTGTGAACGTTTTTTCATGTGCCTGCTAACTTTTTTAAAATGATCGGAGGACCCAACATTATCGAGAAAACTTTTGTGCAATTATCTGAATTTTGCGAATCTGAAGGAATGGTGGCGATCGGAGCATTTTGAAGGAGTTCAGAGCAATCCGCAATCGACACACGAATATCTTTCCTATCTCTGTAAGGTATTAAAAATTTCTTTTTGCCCACTTATTAAGTTCCTGCCTGTGCCATCTGTTTGAATCAGTTTGCACTTGTAGCAAAGTGATGCGATTAAGCAGTCTAATTCTGTGGTAAAACCTCTAGAATGGAAGTAAAGCTTCATGCAATACACAATAGTGGCACAAGAATCGCACGCATCAGTCACATGTGCAATTCTAAGCTTTTCGTTGGTGATCCTTGAGTCAATTTCCATTCTAGTCAACTTTAGATAATCAATCTATTTCTATGGTCACAACAGAATAACTTAATAACATACAATGTGAGACAAGGACAATGCACAGATGATAAGTGAACAGCAAAGCTATTGCCATGGCAATCTAAGGCCAATTACGAACTGTTTCGGGACGCACAGGTGGAGCAATAGCTTGAGATCATGGCAAGAGCCTCCATGAAACAAAGTACGCTTCTACAGGTTTTTCCGTTTGTTAATATAAATCCATAGAAATTGACAACAATAAAACCTCTAGAATGGAAATTAAGCTTCATGCAATGCACAATAACGGCACATATATCGCACGCATTTTCACTTAGATGCACCTGCCAACGTCTGTATCATTGGGTTAGAATCAGTCACATGAGTAAATCGAAGCTTTTAATTGGTTTTTCATGCCCCAACTTAGTTCCATTGGATGTGCCGCGACCTTGAGTCAATTTCCATTCTAGCGAACTTCAGATAAACAGTTTATTTCTATGTATAAATCTGTCAGTTATTAACGGCGTTGTGCATTCATTAACGTCATTTTGCAATGTTCAGTGACATTTCACATTGAATAGCTGCAATTGTCTCTTCAACATCGGCAATATCGTTCATGAGTAGAAATCTGTCAAATTAACATCGAAATTTGTAAATAATTAGCGGCATTTTGCACTCGATAACTAAGCTGCCGTCAATAAGTTATCAACCTGTCCTTATGTTATTCGACAATGCTCCGTGTCACAGCCGAGCACATGAAGCATCATTGACGGATCAGCACCAGATTTGCAGAATTCCACCCTAATCGCCCTTCCTGAACATCGCAGAAAATGCTTTTAGTGTTTGGAAAGCAGCCATCAAGAGGAATTTGGAAGAGGTGCGAGACCAGATACTTCGACAGAATCACCAGATGCGACTGGCAACACTGGCTCAACTGTCCGAACAAAATCTATCCGAAATCACTGCCGCGGGTTGTCAAGCTTCCTGGAGAAAGCTACGTCAGCTGATTCGTCGATGTATTCGACAAGAAGATATTACTGACAATCATGCCTAACTTTTTGTATAGTTATGCATATAAACATACACCATATATTCTGGATAACTTGATTTTTTTGGTATAATTAGAATTGAAAGCTCGGGCATTCTTTTGCTTTGATTAATTTTCATACAATGAAATCAATTTAACTTATCGGCCATTATTTTTATTTGGGAGGATATAGGCTATAATTTCAAAATGAATATACTTAGAAAATTATGTAGGATAATCACAGTATTGTGCAGTATGTCGCTAAACAATGGTAGATATCTCGATTGCGTGAGACATGCCGTTTTTCATCGAGAAATGTCGATCTATTGAACGATGTCGTTAATCAATGATAAATTTCATTTAAAAAATGAGAAATGCCGTTTATTTATCAACTTAAACGTTAATCAACGACAGATTCATACTAACAAACGCAAAAACCTGTAACATCGGATTTTTATGGACAATAACGCTAGATAAGCACCTTTGATAATAATTCGATTTCTATGGCTATGATAATTGCATAAAATAATAATGTACTGGCTTGCCAATCGCTCCATCATAGAAAGCTGAAAGTGAACGCTACCTTAGCGCTATCATGGCGTTGGTTATCAAAAGATTCGCTAGTGTTTCGGAGTAACTCCATACTTAAACATTGTAAATATCAATTGTTCTATTTCTATGTCCTGAAATAAACGGCTGCATACAACGACGACGACATTCTCTACAACCACTGTACGATAAGACATTTAACAGCCATAGAGCGATGAATTCTTCGATAATATACCTTTTCCCGAAGCTGCTGTCACAATATGCAAACTTGATGTCAAAGTCAGATCGGAAGTCTTAATCATCATCAACCGCGTACTTGTGACGCATGAATGTCGTCAGCAGAAATTTTCTGCAGGGAATTCCGAGCAACTTTGTTGTTGTTGTCACAATCTGCGCAGCTGATGTCATTGTATTGTTTTACCGCCGCCCTCGTCTCGATAAAAGCGCTAAGACAGCTAGCTAATTGTCATTTTCTGCCCACGTCTTTGTCATACCCGGATCAAGAATTTCGCAAGTTGACCGTGATCGTATCATAAATGCATACAGTGAAGGCCGAGACTACATAGAATTGGCTGAGAACTTGAACATCAACTTGCGCTCTGCCTATCGCATAGTGAGGGAGTTTAGAACAACAAACAGACGCCATGCTCTTGCAACAGGAGGCCATCCTCCTCGAAAGCTGACATCTGAAAGGATTGATGAGTTGGTTAGTTTCATGGAAACGAAGCCTACAGCTACACTGGAGGAAATGAGATCGCTTCTAATGGAAAAGTACCCAGGACTCAGTATTTCAACGACAACTATTATGCGTCATTTACGTAGATGGCGCACTGATTACTTTGAAACTGACTAGAGGGCGGTACCATTCCAATGGAATTCGACTGAGGTGAAAGAGGAACGCAGTGTATTCGCACAATGGATGATGTCTACAGGAGTGTTATCAAAGTTAGTTTACACTGACGAATACGGGTTCAATGTGTGGACTGCACGCAATCAAGGACGATCAGCGAGAGGATGCAGAGCAGTGCGCATGGTGCATGGACAACGCGGTCAGAATCTCACAGTGTGCCTTGCGGTTTCGCCCCAAATCGCACTGGTTCATTACATGACCAAGGAAGGTGGGATGACCAAGGAGTCTTTTGCGCTATTCATGAGTGAAGTTTCGGCGCTATTGGAAGATGAAGAGTTCGTGATCATTCACGACAATGCCCCATGTCATCGTGATTTTCCATTTTTGAGTTCCCTTCATTGTCTTCGCCCACTACCCCGATATTCACCTTTCCTCAATATAACTGAAATGGCGATCTCTTGTCTAAAGAGTGCTTTGAAAAGAAAGTTGACATCACCAGAGATCCAAACTTCGTTCGGTGATAGGACACAAGCAAGGCAAGAAGGCATAACTCTTCAGCAACTGCGATTGAACATTTTGAAATGACTGGTGGTGGAGAATGCCGAAGTCATCACAAGAGACAAGTGCACCAAGTGGTTCGGACATTCTCTCACATACATGGATCGATGCCGTGATAGAGTGAGTATGTTCCCCTAGACCATAGAAATTGATAACAATAAAACCTCTAGAATGGAAGTAAGGCTTCATGCAATACACAATAGTGGCACAAAAATCGCACGCATTTTCACTTAGATACACTTGTCAACGACTGTATCATTGGGTTAGAATCAATCACATGTGCAATTATAAGCTTTTCATTGGTTCTTCATGCCCCAACTTAGTTCCCCCGACGGTGCCGCGACCTTGAGTCAATTTCCATTCTAGTCAACTTCAGATAAACAATCTATTTCTATGCCCTAGACTGATTCTCGACATGTTTTGTTCTGAAGTGGAGCTGCCACCCGCAGAACATTTGTTTTATTTCATAATTTCAATCATCCTCATAATCACAGTTCTGATCATTATTTTAGTTTTCATATTAATTGAAAGTGTCCTGGGATTTTGCGACAGCAATCGTCATGTCGTGGATGGGGCATTGTGTCGTCAAACTGACAATGATATCGGACGTTATTGTCCTTGGTGAAACTTTCTCGGACGTTGTCATTGTATGACGTCATCGAATATTTCGTCATCTTTTAGTTTCATTGATGATCGCGTTATTAAATGTTGCAGCAAGTCGCTGATTGACCTATGTTCAAATGAATAATTGATTGTCTCTGATTTGTATATAAACATTGTCTTTGCCTTAATACAACACACACTCATCTCGGAATCCAAACTGGTTTTCTATAACAGATTTCTTATGATTAGCAAGTTCATAAATGCGATTAAGATTACATGTACCTATATTTGCGAGTATTGTGCAAAGATTGTGACAACAATGAATGGGCTGTGGTGCATACATGCATGTACAAGATGACTTCCATGTACCGTATTAACAACGCTCACCTCCTCTGAGTCAGATATTAATCGCTTTTACTTTCTTCGCCTAACATGTCAATGATTCTACAAGCTTTTGCACTAGCTTTTGAAAAAGCCAGCTTAAGAAAATTTATTTGGACTTAAATATTCGATTGATTTTATGGCAACAAGTATGCAGATAGGAACACCGGCCATGCAGATTAGAGTGTTCTATAATTAGAATGACAGCAAGTATGCAGATTTTGTCAAAAACATTGCAGATTAAGTCCTTCTATAAATAGATTGACAACAACTTTACAGACTGTGACAACAGCTTCGGGAAAAGGTATATTTGCTGCACTATGAGGGTCATTGATCGTCCGTCGAGCAATAAGTTTCATTTCAGCTGAATTAGTAGAAGTATTGTAGACACATAGAAATAAAGTGCTCATCTGAAGTTAACTAGAATGGAAACTAACTCAAGGTTGCGGCACATCCGGGGGAACTAAGTTGGGGTATGAACCACCAATGAAAAGCTAGAAGTCCACATGTGACTTCTTCTAACCCAAGGGTATCTTAGATAATATGCGTGCGATTTTTGTGCCATTAGTGTGTATTGCATGAAACTTTATTTCCTCGATTTTTATTGTTGTCAATTTCTATGGGTAGTTATCCCTAAGGGTCCATTTCAGTCTTAGAGGGTGTAGACACTCTTTTCAAATGTCTTTACCATCTGATGGGAAATGTATGTCCATGATACCACATTATGCGAGGAATTCAGATTTTCTTGATTACATCATACTCATGTACAGGGCCGTCTGCATTTGGTGGGCGGCCCATTTCAAGCGCAAAGGTGGGCGCAGCTGCCCTCAGGCAAGCGAAAATGCATAGCCTATTCTTATTGCGCATAATGTTTGTTGTCCGCACAATCAACTTTCCAACTTGCCCGCTCGCAGGTACCCCTCCCTTCATACGACGTTGTGTGCTAGCAGATGCCTTCCTGACAACTGATGCCTGAGCTTCAACATTTACCGAAGGGATCGTTGATCGCACGGAGGAAGTGCGTGATGAGATCGACGCTACCGCTGGTTGTTGCCAATGACCTGGAAACAATCTGGCTCCGTGTTCTCCGTGCAATCCAAATTCGGGCATCATCCTCTGTGGTGACAGTAACTCTCATCTGCAGGAGTGGGGTGACAGTAGAACTGACACCGCTGGTCGGGCTGTGTGATATTTTGTATCAGCACTGGCATGACGCGGACAGTCAGAGATCCAACTCTTAAGGCTGGTTCACATTGAAAATCACCGAAGTTCGACGCTGACGCGTTGCTTTGACGGTAGACGCTTGCGATAGGCGCAGCGTCAATCGCTGGAGTTTTGGAGAAGTTAACGGATGACTAATCACTTGTGTCAGCGTTGTTCTGTTCACATTGATATTATCGACACGCTTCAAATTAGAGCGCCATATTCATCATGTCTGGTTTCAACGTTCGACTTGTGTTTTTGCTTACTTTGAGACATGAAGTTATGCAGAGAAGAATTGAAGATTCTGGGTCAGAAGAATCTTCATGGTGCGTGAAGAAGTAGGAGAATTTCGACTTGTCATGCAGATGAATGATAATGATGAAGACTTGTTTCCTTTCCTTTGTTCTTCGGTCGACAACTCGACCCCTCATCGGCGCGCTCAGAAAGAACATCGTCATACTCACCAGGCAATGTGGCATTCTCATCTTGCTGTTCTTCAAGGGAGCAGAAAGTTGTCCTTGGCTTGACGACGTACCTTAAAAATGTAGCAAATTGAAATAAGGCCATCTGTCTACCTTCTCAGTTGCACCGCTTCCACTTTTCATCATCTTCTCCTTGTCTTTTCTTCCGCATGTGTCTCTCAAACTGTTCCATTTCTTCTTTGCACCATTTCCTTAAATTCCGACGATCCTCCCAATTGAACTACAATCATTTTCATTCTTTTTATCATCTTCATAGTCCGGAAGGGTGAATCACACAAGAAATTGCATTTTCAAACTTCTGAGATCAATTTTTAGACGAATCCATCCTCATAATCGCCGCAAAAGTAGAAATGATTTCTAAACCCTGGGTTAACACAGTGTCAAGTATTTTGACAACCTGCCGATATCATTCGACCTTGACTTCCTTTCTTCAACGCTGCGTTTCAGCGCGAGTCGGTCGAATGGCCTTGACTGCAAAATATTTTCAACGCAAGCGTCGAACTTTGTGTAATGTGAACCAGCCTTTATTGTTCGATCTGGCAGCCGAACGGTGATTGACCACTGCTATACTGACCTACCGGACCACGTTATTCGTGCCAGCATCACCCCTGGAATCGGCCCTTTGAGACACTGTGCCGTGGCAATCACCATCGCCTCCACTCCTACATAGAGGCTGGCTACATAAAATACTACAGTCGGGACATAGCCTACTCTCACCGCTGGTAATCAAAATTCTGCACGGACGCTCGCTGCACCTATGGAGCCACACGTCGATCGTATTTCCACTCGGTTGCCCTCTGTGTTGAGGATAAGCCGGCGTCGCCGAAGAATTTCTGAAAGACGATCAGTGCTGCCATGGGTCATCGTTTACAAGGCCTTGCATCCCCACGCTGCTACGTGATGACCAAAAACTGTCAACAGCGAGAGAAAAGCCTGAGCTTCTGAACCGTTATTTTGCCTCTAAAGTATGCAACAATGATCAAGGACTCATCTCACTGACTCTGAAGTCCTTGATTAACAGTGTACTGGACATTGTCGACTTTAAAAACCACGAAGTGCTCCCTGTTCTTCAACATCTTCAAGTCACCAAATCAACGTTTGGTGACGGTATTAGTGTTTGTGTTCTCCTAGAATGTGCAAATGAACTCGTATCCTCCTTGACGCGCCTGTTCCACCTGTCACTCAGTGCGGGACGTATGCCCCTAGGTGGAAGCACTGCATGCCACAAGGGTGGAGCAAAGAACAACCCTGATAACTACAGGCCAATCTCCATACTGCCTATCGTATCGAAGATGTTGGAAACAATCATCAATAGGCGACACCTGCGCTTGACAGAAGAGGGATCCTTTGACAGAACTTCAATGGCTAAAAGTGTTCGTCAGACAACACCCAGAGACCTTGTGACATCTTGTGCTTTCGAGACTAATAGTGTGCACTTAAATGTCCTCGTGTCGCTCCTAGATTCTTGCAGCGGATCTGGTCTCACCCTACTCCACTGTCTTAAGAGTGTCCGAAGTTCACAACACGGCACAAATACTCGATAAGATGAATGAAGACAATAATAAGGAGAGGAACATTGAATATAAAGACTAGTTTCAATCCATTTTTGTATAGGCCTACGACCTACGCACTTTCTTTTGTTTATTTTGGTCGTCTATTTTAATTGTGCTGGATCTTTGTGGGCGGCCTATTTCGCGTGAGATGGATGAAATGTCCTTAAGACAGCCCTGCTCATGTGTATGTGTGTCGTGTTAGAAGACTGCGAAAAGCATGCAATCTTGGTAAAGCATGCATTCTAAATTCCAACTTTCTTCGACAGCATTATGAGCAAAGGCGTACTTCTACTTAATATAGACATATCGTTATTTCAATTTCTCTGTTCAATTTCCTATATTTATCAAATTGTTGCCTGAAATATCATTTGAAATGTATCTTTGTTTGCATGCTTCCCAAAGGGTACACAAATGAGTACAAAAGGCATCCGATTACTTTGTCGGCAATAAATAATGATATCACAGAAATCCGAAATATAAAACCTGCAACGGCAAGATCAAAACTTTATGTCTGTAAACCAGAACAGTTCATCAGAACCTCATTGAGAATGGCTGAACACGAAGTAAACTTGGATACAGACACTCGAACATATAATAACAAGACGCATGAAATTAACACAAAACATAATAATACATGACATAGTTGACTAGTTTGTGAGTCAGGCGATGCACACCACGGGCAAGGTAAAGGAGTATCTGAATCGAAGTAAGTTTATTGGTCAAATGGCCGTTTGACCATCAACCATTAAGAAGGCGCTGGACGCTGAAGGCCCGTCGCTGTGACGTTGTGACAAAATTCAATTTTAATTTTCACTTGTGACTAATAAGCTTACTTCGAGTCAGATGCTCTTTCAACTTGCCCGTGATATGATAATACATGTTTTGCAAAATTACAAAATTAATAATTGCTACATGTTTTACATATTTGAGTATGCTCAGTCTTCAAAAGTAAATAGTTCATCCAACTAATAGAAGCAAAACTGTAACATGTAAACATAAAGCACAGTAATGTTGCAAATAGCGTGTTATCGACGTTGCAGGCAACAGGTTGCGGACACAATAAAAAGGTTGCTCAATTGAAAGGAAACGATAATTCTGGTGTTCTAAAACATTTCAAAAGGACAGTCCTTCTGTACGGCATCGCAGCTCCACGCTCTTCGGTGATCCTCTCTGTGAACTGGACTGCGGAGTGCCGTACTGTGTTCGACCCCATGAGATATCACAGCTCCCATGCACTACTCCTCAGCACACTCCCATGCGAGCTCGACCGCTGAGTAGCCTGCTACGGCTTCGTGCAGTGTCGTATCTCCCACCCTCCCCACGTGGGCACACTCCCTATGACCTCGATCCGACCCGTCTTGCCTTCACGCAACCTCTTAGACGACTTGCTGGGGCGAAAGTGGCAGTGGATCCCAACATTCACCTGTGGAGTGCACACCCTCTCGATCCCACGTAGCGAGTGGGCAGTCATAAACCAACCGTCTTGCACCGTTGTTGGTCGGTTTGCAGCCTCCCCATCTGGTTGAGGACTAGCGGTGTTGTTTTTATTTTTGCGGTCGCTCTCACACTGCTCAACATGTGCCTGCCATAAGCAAAGCCTTTCATTCCCTCTAACTGATCTCTCCTTTCACCCCTGAAGCTGCAGATTTTTTCTTAAACACGCATGTCATATGCGATATAATACCCGCAGGAAACGCGAACACAACACTCATCATGCAAGAATACTTCTGGAATACATTGGGTCGACTACGTGATCTTGACACAGTCGAAGACAAAATCTCATGAATAATTGTTAGATTATGCAACGATTATTGAATCTGACTCGAAACTGGATATGTAATTGACAAAGAAGCAGGAATTCTGAAGTCACGTTGTGCCAACATTTCTTATCTTCAAGATCTTTGTTTATAAGATCATCTTCTAGCAATTAGAATAGAGATTACTCAACTTTTCATCAATAAAGTGGTTTAAATAAGCACTCAGGTCAGAAATACTAAACCGATTCTATTCACCAGTGCTGTAATTTGAATGTGTTAATTGAGGATCTTTTCAGTTGTCATGGAAATTTTAAACTATTAAATAAACTGTCGATAATTGGTTTTTACCTTGAACGGAGATAAAGATCGGGTTCAGATTCAAATAAAGACATTTCCTCCCACGAAATTCTTGAAATTATAAAATGTTTTCCTTAAAAATATCCATGGAAATGATCTCATAATTATCGTGATGTTCACTCTCCACCGTGTGAAATTGAGGAAACGAGTATGCTTAGCTGGCAACACTCCTAGAAAATGTTGTTTTTAGAAAATAATAGAAGTCCATCTACCCGCATTTCAAGATATTGAGAGTCACAAATACAGTAGATAATCGCACTATAAAACCATAAAATGTTGATGCAATAGCGTGCTAGGAATGTATATCTATGTTCTTATGCGATGATGCATTCATTATAATAGAATATTATTCTTACTAATTTGAATATTTATTTGAAGCAGTCCTTAAGAGGACTGGTGGCGTTCTCCAATCCGTAGTTCCACAGAAGCAATGGTGATGTACCATTGAATTAACCATTTCTTACTAAGAAATTAAAGGAGCTTTCTCGTGGAAACGAGTCAAAATTGTTCAACTTCAGCCCGATATCTGGTAAAAATGGAAATCTTAAGACTTGCAGCACTGATAATGCTCATTCATGCTGTTGATATGCTACTAACAATGATTCCAAACAAAACCGCATGCGTTCAACACAGACGCCTAATATACTGTACCGACTATAGGTGCTGGTAGTGGAAATAGAAAAGGAAAAATTGTCACCAATAGCTAAGGAAATTAAAAATGGATATTATAAGGCAACATGAGACTGATAGATAACAATGGAACTACTACTTCGAATACAATTGAACTAATGTTACACACTATACCTAAGACTACACAAGGAAAATACTATTTCTCAACTTGTATCTATTTGTTATCACAGGCTTCGTAATGCGCCTGTAATACTTTATAGAATTCAACATTTTTTCATTTGCTCTTCATTTGTCTTCATCAACAATGATATGATTCGGAATACAACACTAGAACCACTACTTCGGCTACCGATTAAGGGATATAAAACATAATACTGCAGTCGGTAAGTCATCAGCAGTCGTCCACTTGCTCTTCGACCCTTAGCCTGAACACTCAAACCCAGACGAGCTGGGTCCCACACATAGTGACTGACAAAATGCTCAATAAGCAATGATATGTTTGTAAACATGTGTCAAAAGGGAGCAAAAGGGATCAAGAGAAGTGCTGGATCTTGGAATGATTTCTCTGATGATCTTGAAGACTTCATCATCATGTAAGTGCTGCATCCCTCGAATGCAAAATCATCCTGTCATTGAATTCATCCCATCTTTAAAAACAGCATTCTTTCGTGATCCACACATGTAAACAACTCCTGTACATCAATCTGTGCCCTTTTCGATTCCCATAAGCAAACATCTTCGATATCTATATGCAATTGTTATGTGACAAATATGCAATCCGTCCTTACACAAGTAATTCACACTTCTCCTCTTTCATCATGACTTAACAACTTAACGCACTTAAATTAAAACTCACCTCCCTAACGCCATGCTAAGCGTTCTGCAACCTCTCTTCACCTCACCCAAACCAAGGAGACGACTGAAGTTGTTATAATAAAACAGCATGCAAACAAGAAACCGTCGCACCACCAGTGCACACACTAAATGGTAGAAGATAATGACCCAACGAACAAGAATGCAGCATACAAGTTTCAATGTCTTCGTCAATAATATTTATTTAATTTACAAGTTTTCAATGTCTTTATAAAGACTGGCTGGGATACTGTGGTCACTTGACCTTTGATAATCTTCAATGCCAACTTTGCAGTCAGCATATACCTAATAAAGCAGAAACGACCCTTTTCTGAAGAGACAATTTATGATCATTTTACATGAAAAACTTCATTAGGTGACTGAACGGGAGGTTTTTTAAATTCACCATTGCTTGATCGAAATCAAAAATAAGATCTCTCCCTTTATATGTCACGAGGTTTTATTGAAAATAAAATAAAGTGACCCGACGCGTTTCGTCTTAAAGACCCCATAAATTAAAGGTACCCTTGAGACAGTCTTCAAGACGAAACGCGTCGGGTCACTTTATTTTATTTCCAGTAAAACCTCGTGACATATAAAGGGAGAGATCTTATTTTTGATTTCGATCAAGCAATGGTGAATTACATGAAAAAGATTGCGATTTTCGTATTTCTAGATCTTTCGTGCGCATTTGACACAATCAATCATGACATTTAGATTAAGGATTGCAATCTGCTTGCGACATTGGCTGTTTCAGATGCCTTGGATTCCTTCATGTATTTGGGACCAGAAGCGGCTTGTTTTTACATGTTTTTCAAATTTGAGATCAAATGCTCTACCGGTGAGTTAATGTATAGTATACTTCAAGGTACGAATCAAGGTGTCATTGTCGTCGATATTTGTCTGTCATAGCAGTCATTGATTCATGCTGTAAATGTTGTTGGCAATGTTGACTAATGTATTGGTATTGTTGGTCAGCTCAAAACAAAGTGAAGTTGAATGAAGAAGAATCAACAGCAATATTTTTCAGAAACATAATATCACACATTCCAATGCCTTCATCATTGGCGTGGAGAAATGAAGAGAGCAAATGAAGATAAAGTCCATATAATGCACCTTCATATGTTATACATTTATTGAACTCAAGAATCCATCTGAAATTTGTTTCACCTGGGGGATTTTGAGTTTTTTTCTTCCCTCACACTGCGGTTCAATCGTTCTCAAAATTGCTGTGCAGCGTGCATAGAGTAAAAAAACAATGTCAGCAGGCAGGGAAAATTTTATATCAAGGGATTCAGTTCTTGGATTGCGTTCTTGCGATCTAAAAAATATTTGATCAATAATTAAGAAGCCAAATTTTTGAAAATTATTCCCGTGTTGATATACTAGCTGTATTTGGTGCCTCTACATAAGTACTATGAAGCTTTTTGGATATCAAAATGAATGGAAATTTTCTAACAGGTTTCTTAATTTAACGAAAATGAAGCTGATTATCAATGAAATTTCATCAACCACATTATATTGCAAGTCTTCATGAAAATGTTGAGATCTAATTGTACTTCTTGGCTGAAATTTGAAGTTACATCGGCATGATTTTATGATTCAGTAATTAAGTTTTATTTCTTGAATCTGAACAATAATTAGGACCCATCTACATCCTTTAATTTTAATTATGATCATTCTTGTTGATTATGATATTTTTCAGTGTCAGGTTTGAATACGCTCAAGAAAATACTCTTATTAATAAGGCTGAGCAATAGCCCCATCGAATTGCTAATTTAGTAAACATTGCCTCTCCAAGGTTGTCATGACACGGAGGATTTGAAGAATAATATCCTTTCTTCTGCATTGCTATCATGATCAGTCCATTCCTCGGAAATTTCTTCAAAACTGTAAAAATTTCCATGTCTCACATTTGGTGATGGGTCTCAACTCGAGTTCATTTAATAAAATCGAAGCTGCACACATACTGGAGATATAATCTCTACTAAGTTGCTACTAAGTGATGTACTTTCTCAACTCGACAGATTTGATATCTCCATTCCTATCTGCTTTGCGCGAAAACCGGTCTTCTTGTTACTGCAATTACAAGTTTCAAGTATGAATTCCACTTTTTTGAAAAAAATTGGTCGGCTGAGTGTCTATTGGAAATTAATGGTAGGTAGGTGTCTTTGATAAACGATAAGTTTTGATCAGTTGTCGCATGAAACGGTCTTTAGACAATATTGGAGGCATGTTTGATTGCAGTAGCTTTTAACCTGTGCTGAATGCAGTTCAAAAAGATATGAAAATATACACAAATTATAGATAACTTGCAATGTAGTTATAATTGACAGCGTCGCACGGGAGGAGACTTTTCATGATTTGACGAAGGAACCAAAAATATGCTCTCCCTGCTTCTTTCAACAATTTATTCAGCTAAAACTCAAATAATGAAATCTCAACGTTTTGTCCACCACGGACTCAGTCATGGGCAACAAAAAACATCCTCTAAGACGATGGGTTTGTAGGCTATACAGCTAATGATAGCTCGTCAATTCATTCTTCCGATTCAGTGTCGGATCATATGATTTAATGCAATTCGTATCAGCAGTCCTGGTAAGAACGTAGTCGCTGAAGCGATCAGTAAATTCAATAATAAAATCGTGTACACTTATGGTCAAATTGTTATGAAAATGGATAATATGATCGGAGCAATCGGTATCCAAGCTGTATATGAACTCATCGTCTTAGAAGCTGTATTTTGTTGACCATGACATTTTGCTATGTGAATTTTAACTGAATGAATTGTCTAAATAAGCAGGGAGAACTTATTTTTTGATCCTCTGTCAAATCAGGTGCAGCTATAAATTGAGCAAAAAGAGAACAGTGGCTTCTCATCTACATAAGCAAACGAATAAGTGTTGTGAAGCACGGGAATTGCTATCATTCAAACAACAGTTGCATAGATACCTTTTTGGAAGAATAGACATGTTACTTATGACATCACATGTACTTTTTAAATGGTCTGGCAATAATTTCAATTAAATAAAATTCGCATGAAATTGACACAAATTCTCGATTTTCTGAATGTGTTATAGAATAAAGGTCAAATGGTGACTATCAGAAAAGCGCAGAAATTTAAGCGTCAGAAAAATTGAAGTCTTAGCCATTCTATGTTTTGAGCAATATCAAGACATGCGTATGTTGGGGGGCCCAGATAAAATAGGGTCGAAGTAGTAGTATTTAGTGAATATCCAAGGAAATTAGCTTAATGCAAAATGCGCATCTCAAATCTCATTATTCATATTCGCGGTTCGGTACTGATTAATGAATTGCAGCTGGATTATTATTGTCTCATTAAAATAACACCCTTTCAATTGCTAATGAGTCTTGATTTTTCTCATGATGTTTGTCGGTGCAAGAAGGAGAAATCGGCACCAATTTTGCGCCTTGTTTTATTTTTATAGACAAATTAGATAAAAATTGCATCAGTATTAGATCTCTGAATTTAACATCATCGCGGAAATCATTTCGATAAGACAATCATTTGAAAGGAAGCCATCTGACCTTGCAATAAATTATCCCGCTCTTTCAAATGAATAAATTTCATGCAAGAAATATCCCTATTCTGCAGTTTCATTATTTCTCTCCCTCTCTCTCTCTCTCTCTCTCTCTTAGGCAGGTTTCCAATATCAATTGTGTACTGTGTGCGGTTCGTAATGCCAATCATATTCTCAATGACGTTAATTATGCTTCCAGCTTCCATAAGGACTTTACTTGTCTATTGAATGAGATACGAATATTTGAATATATTTTGATGTTTATATATCATAATCTCATTGAGGAATTCATTCTTATTGAATTGTTGCAGACAATTCCAAAGACATTCACGTAAATACACGTAGTAGACTGAAATGTTATTGTTGCTGGGAACGAAACTTTCTCATCTTGTTATCCATTAGATGGATGAATTTCTGATTATAGAAATCAAGCTCTTCACTAATCGATTTGTTCCTAAAATCATCAAAATTTGTTGAGAATGTTGACCAAAGCAAGTACAAACTTTATGAGAATTGCATAAATTAGCATTCTAATTAAATAGCTAATTTGCACACGATTTGAAATGGGACAAACATTTTGAACTCGTAACCGCTACCTTCGCCCGTCGACTACATTGTCTCCGTATTTTGAAACAATACTTTTCTTCTCAGAAAATGACCTCGTCTGCGTATACAATTGGCTCTTGAGATCTATTTTAGAATACTGCTCACCCTTGTTTGTTAACATGCCTACCTATTTGAAGATTCGCTTGAATAAGCTACAAGGTAGAGCACATCGGATTATTTGTGGTGTTGATGCAAGCTGCTCATGTATGGAGTCCTTGGACGAAAGGAGACTACAGCAATCTTTGAGACTTTTGAAAAATGCTCAATCCCAACCCATTGCCTCCACAACATTTTCCCGGGAAAAAGTCTACGCAGTGGACGCCTACTTTTTCCGATTTCAAAAAGCGCACGCAGATCTGCATCATTTATGGTACATATGACATATCGCATTCTTGGCTTGATCGGTGTTTCGTAAAAATGTTTAACGTCTGAAAGTTCAAGTGATTGTATTGTACACATACTAACTTGTATATGAAAGATTTTCATTGAAAAATATATAATTTTCTTTCCTTTCTTTCTATCTAAAATATAAAGCGAATTTTCTCGGGTAGCAGTTCAGGAGTTATCAACAATTGATTGCAATTTAATTGCTTTTTTGAATTAATTACTTGAAATTAAAAACAATATCAGTCAATAAATTTAAACTAAAGGACCAATGATAAACAAATCTTGCTTGCAATCTAATTGCCCACTCCAATTAATTTTATTGAAATTGAATTACTGGTACAGATCTAATCATAAAAACGGACCACCTAAATTTCATTGAAATTCAATCGATTTTCATACCTTCGAATCGTGTCGCACGTCAGCTTTAAAATGAGCTATGATAGATCTGTATCCGGTACTGCATCTGCTGAGCAGTGCTCAAAATATGAAAATCGCTCAATTTACAAATCGCAATTTTTCAAAATGACAACTTGTGAGCATGATAATGAATAAGGCACGAGGAGAAAGAGCATCTTAACTATTCATCAAAATCGGTGAACTATTAAAAGTTAATGATATCGTGAATCTATCACAAAATGATGAAATGATGAAAATGTTCTTCTTCAGCCGTTTTCAGTCCAATGCTGGATGAAGGCCTCTACACAATGTCGTCAACCTCATCGGTCTTGTGCTAGACTGTCTTCCCAACGCGTTCCCCACGGAATTAAATTTTTGTTTATCTGCTTCGGTTTGCTAGAAGTGTGATTAATACGAAATCGACGGTACATCGAGGAACCTATTAAGTGGGCAAAAAGGAATTCCTAATACCTTACAGAGATAGGAAAAAAGTCCTGCGTCGCTTGTGGATTAATGTGAGTTCCAGCAAAGAGCTTCGATTGCCACAATTCCTTCAGATTCGAAGAATTCAGATCATTGCCCACAAGTTTTCTCCATAATGTTGGCCCTTCCGATCATTATTGAAAAAAGTAGCAGGCGTACGAAAAGTAGTTCACTTGATGATTTCACATCCTCTCCTCGGCATTGCTCAATGTATAGTGCATACACTGAATCGAAGCCAGGCATCGATGTCTGTTTTGTTGTGTGCGAAGTGATATCACAGCACGCACGCATCTCTCACTGACTCTGGTGTCCTTTGCTGACAGCTTATTGTTTGCCATCTCCAATAGCAAGCGATACATGCATTATCCATTCGAGAAGGAGCAAGTTGTCTAATTCTGTGATGTGCCATTTCGATATTAAGGTTACATATAACCCTTCCTTTCTAGGAAACCGAAGCGCACGCAGATGAATCTAATGCTGTGGCGTTCTGTCGTCCTCTTCTTCTTTTGCCGTCCCTCGGATACCATTCCGTTACCGATTTTGTCCAACGCCGATCTTGTCTTCTTGCCACATGTCCAGCTCAGCTCCATTTCAATTTTGCTGCAGTCTCCAGGACGTCACTTACTCCTGTTTGTTGTCTAATCCATGTCTTCTTCTTTTTATCTCGTCTTGTAATCTTCAACATCGCTCTTTCCATTGATGAAAATGTATTATGTATTCACTTTTTCATAAAAAATGTTCATTTTTGATATTCTCTGAATCCTTGCGATGTGAGGAGCACGATCATGTAATTTGTATCTGTATAAGCTCAATAGTTCTTTTTCAAACTTCTCCAATGTTTTTTCCAATGTTTCCCATTTCCGCAAAAGTACACAAACACCATGTAAGGTGAACGAAGGTTCAAAACAAAACAATTAGTGAAGGCATGTCTTTGTTCTCTCAAAGCAACTGCCGATTGTTCACCTTGTATGTTTGTGTACATTAGCGGTAATGAAAAAAAATGTTGAAAAAGAACTATTGACCTTATTTCAATAAAACCTACATATTCGCATTTCTCACATCGCAAGGATTCAAAGATTACCAAACATGAACGCTTTTGATGAAAAGGTGAGAACATGACATTTTCAGTCAAAAGAGTCATGATTTTGTGATAACTTCACGATATCACTAATTTTTTATTAGTTCACCGATTTTGATGACCAGTATATCAAAAGAGAGCTCAGAAAATGCTCTTTCTCCCCATACCTGATTCATTATCATACTCACATCTTCCTTTTGAAAAAACTGCAATTTGTAAATTGAGCGATTTTCATATTTTTAGCACTGCTCAGCAGATACAGTACCGGATACAGATCCATCATAGCTCATTTTAAAGCTGAGAATGCTAGCTCTCGAATGATGTATGGCACGTTGATGTGCGACACGATTTGAAAGTATGAAAATCGATTGAGTTTCAGTGAAATTTAGGTGGATCTGTTTTTATGATCAGCTCTGTAGTAGTAGAATGTGTTTATTGATAGTAATAGGAATCCTACAAGTCGTGAATGAACATAGCAAATTGAGCAAAGTAGAATAGATAATAATGCATGTAAATATCAGAAACGCTAATGATATGAAGTAAAGAAGATCTCAAACTAAACTATTCATAAGTCCTGTAGTGAACGCAATGAAAGACGCTTGAGCGGTCTCATTTCTACGAAAAGCAATTGATGGTAAATTGGAGCGAGGAAGTCTTGCCGGTATAATGTCCTTGAAAACATGATTTTCTTCATTTTCTACTGTTTTATATAATGCGCGGCTCATTTTGTATCTTCTCTTCGTCAATTCGTCCGGCTCACATTTGCATTTTCTTTCTGCGTCATGGAAAATAATTTTATGTGCACGCTTGTCAATGGAAATCAAGCGAATCGAAAGAGTTTTATTTAGTACAACAGACACCAGGCTTGTCGTTGGGATTGGGATCACATTTGCAAGCCTTCTTGTGCCTCGACTGGTGTTTTGCGCGTGCGTATGAGGCATTGATTGGAACGGGTAATAGTATGACGCTGTAACAGTGTTACACTGCTCAGGAGCAATAGCTTGAAAAAGTGCCCGTGTGGCGAGTTGTGTATTAACACCGCATTATCCGATATAGGCTCAATTAATACGAAGTGTGTCTGTGGCTCGTACATACATATTAGCTGTAGGCCCCTATAAGCTCTTAGGTGAAGGCAGTCTTGGTGCAAATTAAGCCAACATTAGGCCTATTATGCATAATTGTGTAAAATCAATTAAAGCCCCTATTACTATTAAAGCCTGCATATAGTCCTAGGCCTACGACCTTGGATTCGTCAATTCAAAAAGTAGCACATATGGCCCATGCGGTAAGCCCGATGAAGCTTGGGGTCAACTTCCGTACTTTTTTAGCTCTAAAGCAGGCTATTGGGATTTCTACTGGGATTGGGATCTATTGGGATCCCAATGGAAATTCTCATTGGGATTGGGTTGGGATTGGGCTGGAAATTCATACCAACGACAAGCCTGACAAACACTGGACACGTGTACTGCAAAACAGGACGAATGAAGGCGGTATGTAATGTATAGAGCTCATTGTGCGTCAAAAAGAGTCGCAATTTGCTTCATACATAAAGCATGTTTGCCTTTTTCTGCTATATTGCTTATGTTATTAACTTATTATTCAATTTTAAATTCTGGCTTACTGTCATTCCCAGTATAACGATGCTATCAACAATTTTGATGGGAAAAGATGCACTTCGGTCCATGTGATTTCTTGAACACAACATTGCCTTCTATTTCTCTCAATTTAAGGATAGAAATGGATAGGAATAGAATAGAGATTGAATGACTAAGCAATCAATTAGTTGCAATTGACATTTCTGAGCAATTCATTAATTGAAATTGGATTTCTGAAGTAAATTGAGTCTGTTCGGTATCCCCACATTTCATTTCTCAATTAATTCGACGAAGAGGAGGGTCATCTGGCTAACTACGCAGCTGCAGCCGATAGTGGCGGCTCATGAAGGAGCAGGGTGTCAGAAAATTGGTGCCCATACATCAGTCGTACCCATCGCATTGACTTGTACCACGTCTTTTGTGTTAGATCCACACGTTAATGCATGTAGCTCCTATCTTACAATTATTGCATTTTACCACTATTTAGCTTCGTTGCACATGCCATAGGTTTCTCCACTTGCATTTGTTACCAAAAATTCTACGTAGCTGCCATTCGTTGCAGATCCGTAGCAGAGACACGCTATCTGCTGCTGAACCAAAAAATACGCAGCGGCCACGTGTTGGCCGGGTCGCTTTTTGTAACAAAGCAAAATTTTGTAAAAAACAATGTTGATGACTACATATTAGGATATTCAGTGAAAACTACTAAAGACAAAGGAGTTATTGTCTTTAATTTTGCTGTGGAATAATTCTCTGCAACTCAAATCAATATTAACACTTGCATGTTAGCAAACTCTTCACGGTTTCTTCGCACATTCGACTACTTTCATCGGACCAAATATTTGTGATCATCAAGAACAATCTGCCTACAGGGGCTGAAGTTCCCGTTAGACAGAATGCGTATTCCATCAATCGTTGAAGGTTCGGTGCAGCAACTGCATCTTCGCTCAAATACAGTATTCAAAGAGGATGACCCATTTTTTTTCTTCCAATGATGTACAATTCATTTTCCACTTTTTACAATTTGATGACCAGTATTCTTTAGATTGTACTACTTCATCAAACAGTTCGTACGCATTAATGTTCAAATCGTTAATGATTTTCCGACAAGATTTCAGACAAGATTAACTTATCACTACTCATCCAAACAATTGGTTCCCCACCGGCGAAACTCTCTTCCCACAGTTCAATGTTGTACAAACAGTGATCACAAAATTTCATCAACACTTCCACCAGCGATTTCGTGTCGAGATTATCAGCTTTATTTTGCTTCTCCATATCTTTCATCAGCTTCTTCGCTCCTTGAGGAATGAATTCGTTGGCTTTCCTTTCCAACTTCCTTCTTCCAACTTCCAACTTTTATTTTTTTCATTTTTTAGATTCCAAGAACGATATCACTAGCACTTGCTTTTGTTTTCTCCATAATGTAGTTTTGTTGAATAAATTCAACTGTGTTTGCAAGAACCACAAGTATATGCTTATCATCAAGAAGCAGGGAAGCGGAGTCCTATCATTTTGAAAGGACTCCGACTCCGGGTGGCAAGAATATGTAGCCTAATTTTTTGAAAAAAATGGTGACCTACATCATAGATTATTATAGGCTTACCTGAACCTATCTTTAGTGATCATTTCTGTATCAATTATCAATCATTTTCAATGAAAGTTTATCAAATGTCGCTTCAAGTTGGATGCTTGCGACTCGGCTCCTCCCATCTTGTTGATGTGTGCTTCACTGTCAAGAAGTATTCTTATAATCAAACGGCAATTGTCTTGAGATTTGAAATAGCATTCAGATGAAAAAATCAAAATTTAAACTATTTCATTCCATCAATAAACTGACCGGGACAAAAATGACCCCGGGACGTCTGGTAAGTCTACTTGCCACATTTTCTGTAAGGCTGCTTCTTGTCTCACATTCAAACAGTTGCTGCGCCCACAGAATTAGGTAGATCGTCTCTTCTTCTGTTTGACTAGAAAGGAAACATTTGAACATTTTTGGACCTTTTTTCGTGCGCTTGCTATCATTTTTTTCCTGATGATGATCGGAGGAATCAACATCATCGAGAAAACTTTTGAGCAATGATCTAAATTCTTCGAATCTGAAGGAATCATGGCAATCGGAGCGGTTCGAAGTAATTCACAGCAATCCGCAAGTGACGCACAACTAATTTTTTATCTATCTAAGGTATCAAAAATATTTATGTCCACTTAGTAAGTTCCTCATGTGCCATCGTTTTGAATCAGTTTGCACTTGAATCTAGGAAAGTGATGCGCTTAAACAATCTGATTCTGTGGCTGCGCCCTTTAGAAGGCGCTATTTACCGAAAAGGAATAAGTATAAAAGTGTAAGAGAAACTACGGCTGATAGACAATCAAGTTAAGTGCACTGTTTATCTCAACAAACTCTCTCTATACGCGTACTGTGCGGTCGGAAATTTGATTGCTCCCGCGAACTATTTCTTCGGTCAGTTTTTGCGGTTTCCATGGTCCGTTTCTCGTTATTTTTGGTTCTCACCATATCAAGTCCGGACCTGAGAGTCAAATGGTGGAGTCAATTTATCATATTTCGTGGTGGATCATCCCCAATTTCGAGGATTACTCCCATTCATCGCTGTTTCCTGTTGCTGCTTGTGCTGTCGTGACATAACACGCCATTGGTGACCTAGAATTCCGTAGTGGTTCCTGTAGTGATCCTTTTGTGCTCCTTTTTCTGTTATCTCTTCTTCTCATCATTTTGTACTTAACCCTTTCGTTATTTTTTGTGTTAAGTAATTTTGTGGTTCCTATTTACCCTTACCTTATCTTCCTAGGATCTATTTCAAGGTCAATATTATTGAGCATTAATGTCCTTAGTTTTTCCATATTTCTATCTTATTTTGACTAGTTTCTGTAGCATACCACTTATTACACATGTGATTATTGAGCCTGTTGGATCTACACTATCAGACAGCAACCCACGCACGGCGTTGACATGAAGTGTCGCTCTATTGTACTGCATCCTGATATCCCACGTTCTATCGGTGTGACGGTACAGTGGATTGGTGCGCGGCTTCTACTTTCAGGGTCAGTAGTTCGAGACCGCCGGCAACCTTTTCTTTTTTTTACCAATTCTAGAACAATCATTTCTTGTCGTCACTGCGGTGTGCGGTCGGTCTGTTAAGCGCGTCTCGTCTGGTTGAAGTTTATCGCAAATAGTTGGTGCAATACCCTTATAGAATTTGTCAAAAATTATATCACAAGAACTGCTGTTTCCTGTTCTTTCTCCTAATACGTCTGATAACAAACTGTAAACAGTGTTGCCTGGCAAGCATGTCGAAGAAAACTACGAAGGATTTAAAAGATCTCCTGCAACTTACTGACAATGAAATTCGACGGACAACGCTCACTAAGGCAGATCTCCTTGAAGCATTGCTACTCGCAAAGAATAAACCCCACGCTCAATCCAATGTGGTTATTGATCATTCGCCTGTTGGACATTCAGCATTACTTTCTGAGATAACTTCCAAACTCGATTTCCTTATTTCGGAGAATAATTCATTGAAGAAAGAAGTTGACGAACTAAAGGAAACTGTGAAAACACAGAATGCAGTTATTGAACGGCATGAAAGAGAAATCCGTAGGTCCAACATCATAATATCAGGAATTGATGCAAATGTGGACGTCAAAACGGCAGTTACAAATGTGAGTAATGCGATCAACGTCTCTTTAGTTGTTTCCAAAGATTGTGAAAGTGTCTATCGCCTTGGCAAACCTAATTTTGCCACCGGTCATCGTAAGATTCCTATCAAAGTGGTTCTTCGAAATGTGTCAAAGAAATGGGAAATTTTAAAGGCTGCTAAGTTGTTGAAGCAACGAGACGATACGAAGAACATTTATATCAATTGTGACCTGACACCCATTCAACGGGAGATGAAGAAAGAATTGAGAAAGAGGCGTGATATTGAGAAGGCGAAACCGGAAAATTCTGGAAAAATCATTCGAATTCATAGAAGCATCTTATATGTTGATGATGGCAAAATTTATGAAGCAGAACAGGATTTTCGGCTATGATTTTTAACCAGTGCTATAAACCCTCATCAAATCGTCATTTACCATCATTCATCCTTGCGAATGTACAATCTTTGTTGCCAAAAATTGACGATGTTCGAATAACTGCATGTACTTTAAAACCTGATCTCTTTATGTTTACTGAAACCTGGCTTTGTGATACTATATCAAGCTCTCTCGTCGACATTCCTGGTTATACAGCTATTAGAGACGATCGTTTATCTGCTCATCGAGGTGGAGGTGCGGCAATATTTGTTCGTAATTCCTTGTCTTTTAAAACATTTCTGCCGCCTCAAAGATTGATCATGTGAATACTGTATGTGCTATTTTGACTGACTTGAATTTAATAGTTTTATGTATTTATATACCCCCTAATATTGCGTGCTCATCAAAAGATGACATCAACAATTTCATTGTTGAAAATTTTGATTCATTATGTGACATTTATCCTAATTACAATATTGTCATTGCTGGCGATTTCAACCGCTTTCGATGTGATTTCTCTGTTGATCTCAGTGTAAAGAATATGGTTCAATCTCCTACACGCAAAGACGCAACTCTTGATCTGATTTTTGTGAGCGATGATATTTCCTCTCAATATTGTGTCAATGTGACTGTTCCTATCGGTAATTCTGATCATTGTAGCATCACAGCTCGACCTAGAAATGAATCTGCATGTTATCATGTTCGGAAAAAGGTTTATGATTTACGTGAATCAAACTTGGCGATCCTTGTTTCTCGGTTTAGAGGAATAAACTGGCGCGATTTTTACCTTGCCCACATGTCCTGTGAAGATAGATGCAATATGTTTCAAGATTTATTGAATGACATAGTCAAAGAGTGTATTCCTCAGTACATCGTATACTTCACTGAAAGGGATAAACCATGGATCACCCCTTTGTTGAAGCTGTATATTCAACGTCGTTGGAACGCATATCGAGAACGAAACTTCGCATCATACAACTATTGGAAGCTTAAAGTTCAAGAAGAGATTAAAGTCGCAAAGTTGAAATGGAGCCATAATGCAGAGGAAAACTCGAAGAAAATGTGGCAGGTTGTTGGCAGTATCCGTGGCACTAGATCCGTTGACCCTTTGTTACGTCTATGCACTCAACATGGAGGCCCTTCTTCTACCGTAGAACTCATCAATAAGACATTATATGAATTCTTCGTTCCCAGTAGTGTTCCTGTAATAGATGAGGACGATGACTTGTGGTCAATGGATATATCCCCATACGACGTTGAGAAGCGACTCATGAAGATTCCAACCAATAAGGCTGCAGGCAGTGATGGCATCCCTACAGCGGTTTACAAAGCTGCTGCACCATTCATCTCAGGGCCTCTGTGTCACATATTCAACATCTGCGTACGTGAACGTATTTTTCCAACAAGATGGAAATTTAGCCACATTGCCCCAATACCAAAATCAGGGAAATTCGATATGAGCAATATTCGGCCGGTATCACTCTTGCCGCTTCCAGGTAAGCTGCTTGAGTATTTTGTCCTGAGTGGAACAGTAAAGAGTAATCTCATCAATTCTTTTGGTAATAATCAATTTGTTGGAAGACCAGGTTCATCAACTACTGCCGCACTAATCAAACTCATGGATGATGCAACGCTACTTCTAGACCGAGATGATATTGGTGGTTTGCATATTATTTCATATGATTTCAAAGAAGCGTTTGACAAATTGAGACATGACATCATTATCCAGAAATTGTCAGAGACCAACGTTCCTCGAGGTGTTCTACATCTTACTTACAGCTACTTGGAAGATCGTAAACAAGCCGTAAGGATTGGAGATAACATCAGCACAACCACGAACATTCTGTCAGGTGTACCTCAAGGATCTCTTATTGGCTCTTACTTGTATTGTGTGGTCGCAGCATCTCTAACACCTGTTCATCACTCAACCCGGATGATCAAGTATATTGATGACGTGACTTTATGCATCCCGATTTTTAAAACTCAAGTTTGTTCCAATGTATCTGAAGAACATGCGAACATAAGCAGCTGGTCACTGGCAAACGGACTCTCTGAACTATGACAAATGCAAGTCCCTCGTCATTCGTAAAGTGCTAGTTGTTTGCCTACACTATTGAATAATGTCAAGGATGTCGATGAACTGCGTATCTTGGGAGTTATACTCAACAGCCAATTGAGATGGGACAGCCACATTACCAAGCAGATTAGGACCGCGAGTCAGCGTATGTATGGGTTGAGAATTCTGAAGCCTCTGGACCTTCTTCCCTCGCAGCTATCTGCCATTCTCTCATCCGAAGTTTGTTCGAATATGCATCGAGTGTCTTTATTCAATTGCCTGCCCATCTCGAATCTCGTCTGAATCGTTTTCAAAACCGAATCCATAAAATGGCATGTTCGCTGCCAAAAGACTTTCGAGCTACAGATTGCCCTTGCGGCAAGTTTCCACCACTCAAGCGTCGACGTGAAGAAGCTGCTGTCAAACTCTTCCATCTCTCTTCGAAGAACGAGAATCATATTCTCCACGGCATTATGTCGATCCGGTCGTTATCTTCAACCCTACAGTGCAACATCTAGACGTTTTAATTCGCTTGTACCTTATACATGTGCATTATTTGAAGGCATTCTTGTTCAGTAGAACTTTGCTTTCTTATTTCTATTTTTTGATATTTTATTGAAGTATACCCAAGTACCCAAGTGTACTATATGCCTATAGGACTAAGTACTCTTTCATACTATACTCGTACATGTAATATATCAATCGTACATTGTTTCCAAAGTGTATCCATCAAGTGTTTTGTCAATGATTTTCATTCTCAATATAAATCATCTACTTCTACTTCTATTTGGAGGTTTGAAATTTTCCCGTCTGTCATGTAGCACAGATCAACAATTCTCAATCTCGTTCAAGAAATGGCAGGGGAATTGACTGCATATGTATAGTCAATCATTTTGAGGATGGCTGGCTGCATGTGATCGGTAAACTTCTAAATAAATGGCATCAGGAAGTACAGCATTTTGAAGCATCGATTTCCATTCTACTGATTTCTAGGAACTCAGTACAGCTTCAGTTACATAAAACAACGTGTCATCTGCAGGGTTATGCAATGTCACTGAATAAATGTGTTAGGTGTGCTCATATGCCACACCAAACAAATGTTTTAGTATTTACTGAGAACCACGCCATGTTAGCTGAGCACGTTGGTTGCCATGAGTTTACCCTTAAACGGGCGCATTATGAAATATCTTCGGAAAAATTTTTCTGTACTGAACCATGTTCATAGTAAACTAAGTATCACATACATCCACAAAATATTCAATTTTTTGTGTCAGACTACAGCTCAGAATTTGTTGCCATATGGCGACATTGCCTGTAACAGGGTAAAATTTTGAAACGGGAACTATGGCAGTTATGAAACAAAATTTGCATTTATGCAATGACGCAATAAAACAAACTGTTTATCGCATATAGAAAACATCTTCAATATGATGTGCATTTATAACTTTACTTATCATAATATGTATGATATTTACTATAACATTATTGAAAGTTATATACAATGAATTTTATAATATTATACTACTAATTTAGAATAAATCGCGATGTTTTTTCTATTCAAACGCTAGAAATATCATTTTCACAAGTATAACGTTCCAAGTATAAGCACCGCAGTCACGTAATGTAAAACAATATGCATTACAAATTTCAAAATGAGTCACGAGTAGAAAATAGTGAGTAGTATAGAAAATGCATATTTCATCAAATGATGGGAAACTCTTTGAAACAGTTTTTTATGTCAGACACAAACAGGCTTGACACTTTCCACAAAACACTCTGCTGTATCCAGTTTTGCATACTTTTCATCTGTTCTTTTGAGCTGTGTACTCAGGCCAGTGTTGGAAATGGTCATATCTGGCTTCAGTAGGAGGCAAAGGAACAGTGACATGACTTACTCTCTCTTTGAATACTATCCAACAGATTCATCAGACGCTCTTTTGGGCAGTCTTCGAGCTGATCACTGAAAGAATTTTTTCTTAATCAGAGAATCTGCTAGCTACTTGATGAAGGTCAAAATCGACATTTGCTTCTTAACATGAACATCTAGCTGTGTATAATATATTTTATATAGTAGCCAGCCATTAATTTTAGCTATTAGTCACTATTTTCTGACGCAACCCAAGGAATTTTCTGACCCAACCCAACCGGTAACCGCCAAGACGTAGCAAACCTAACCAGCCGGGTGATAGGCCAGATCCAACCAAATGGTTGTGATCGCCTTTTAGTAATTTACACTTCGTCATTCAAACAGATATGAGATATGGTTCTTCGCCTTGTAATTGGTCTTGGCCTTGTTCTTTTTGAAATTTGTGATGTCAATGTATTTTTCAGTATTTTTCTTAAGGGGTTATGTGCTACCTATTCTATTAATTGAATCCACCCATTTGAATGTTTGCTTATCTTTTAGAATTAAATGGGTTTTGAAATTACTTGATTTTAAACATAGTTTATCAAAATAAAATAAATAAATATAATAAAATGAGCCAATGCATCTTTTCTAAATTGTTTATTAAATGTTGAGTGTTATCTCACATGTGTTTCTTTAATGAATGAATTGGGCCCTTTGATATGTTAGTCGTTCTAAAAGAAGCAATGAATAGCGGATTGTGATTGACCGTAAGCTACATCGTTTTCCCATGTAATTTTGTAGAATAAGTTGTTAATGTTAATTTTAACTTCCGTGTCAGTGGATTATCTGTTAATTAGGTAGGATGTGGATCAGTCTTAATGAGCTAACGCGTACTATTTTATCCTGCATTAGATAAGCTTATTTCTGTATGATACGGATACGCTCTTGTCTTCATATGAATGATTTCAATTTAAAGAAATTAGCAGGCCTAGTGCCTTACAACTTTTGATTCGTCTAAGTTAGCACAGATTCATCAGACATGAATTTTGAGAGCGTAGGCGCGCATGTAAGTAGACAAACTCACGAAACATTTATAAGTGACAGTAAGACAGTCCTAGTGTCGATCTTAAAAATATGCTGCGGACAATCTATCGGGGACATTTTAAATAAGTTCAGTAAGCCACAAATACATTGTGTGTACATCACATTACAATTCTTGTCTGATCCATCAATCTCAATGATTGCTGCCGATTGATTGACCGGCCCGGTCGATCGATCGACTTACACCGACACAACCCAACCGGTCGATAGGGTCGGTCAGCCGGTCCCGGTTTCAACCCTGCAGTAACCAGCCATTAGCTTTATCTATATCAACAGCATGGAAAGGAAAAGAGATATACTATCTTCGTGTCTTAGTTTTGCAACGATAAAGAGCAATCAGCATATCGACCAAGTCGACGCCCCCATAGACTGATTGCTCTCCTCTATAATGTCTGGACAGGGAACTTCGATGTGTTTCTTTGCTTCACGATCCCATCTCTTCACAGTTTCAGTTGACTTAGCGCCAATGCATGTTGAGGTTAGATGGACACATTTGTTGTCGAACCACTTTACCACAACTGTTCAACAGTTCACGTCAGTTTTACAAGAAACGCTTCCTCTTTTTTCTTTCTTTCGCTCTTTATCATCTCGTAGAACACAATCGGACAAACGGTTTGATCTGATGCGTGCAGTGATAAAATACCCTCTTCTTTTAGTTTCAGGCCAAGGTTCAAGGTAGAGAACCATTTGTCATAAGACAATTTGTAGTTTATGCCTCTTGGAATGTTTTCACATAATTTCAGAAGTACATGATGATTTACCAGAACTCTTTGCTCCAGTAGAAGAAAGCTCATTGATAATTCCAATTTGTCCTGCTGGAACAAAGTTTTTGAATCCCCATTTATGAGGCTTCTTTGCCTTATACTGGGGAATGCCGCCAAACTCTGTCTTAGTCGGTACAATCTGTTCGTCGATAGATTGATATTCTTTCTTCTAATTTTTGTGACAGTAATCTGCCAGCCTTTGAAGCACATGTGCTACTTTGAAAAGTCTATCATGTTTGTTTTCCTCGGTATCCTGTTCCGTATTATCATTTGCCTGCAAAAACTGGCGAAGATTTTTATATCGCTTCGGAGGCACTGACATGGTCGAGTGGACTGAGACGTCATTGTGGATGTGAAAGGTAGAGTTCGACTCCCTCCAGCGTTTCTTACTTTTCGTGATTCTTTTAGTTGCAATCATTTCTTTGCCATTATTGTAAATTGATGCCATTTCTCTTAATTTTTTACACCTGATGGGTCATACTTTCCTTACCACTTCATTCTCTTTGTATGATAAACGAACTTTCCAGGGGGATGACGACATCATTTATAAGTGACAAATTCTATGATACAGCTTTCAGGCGGAATATTTGTATTGTTATCAACCACAAAATACTGCTTATTACAAAACGTAGAAAAGAGATTTTCTCCTCTAACGAGGATTGTTGCCATGTGGCAACAAAATAATTATAGCCCACCTATTGCGCAATGCATCAATTGTTTTTGTCAGAATTCCTCTTAACAAGGAAGAATAACATACAATTTTCATGAAAAGCACAATGTATGCTTGTATTCCCAGTTTTAGTGTACTCAATTAGAGAGTTTAAAAGTAATCAAATACAGTCAGGGGGGCCGGCAGGGTAAAAAATCTGGACGCACGATTCTACCAGTACATAAACTATTTTAGACGAAAGGTGAAACTACAAATTGTAGTTTCTTGCAGCCGTGACTATAGAATTATGACATTATTTATTCATTAATAAAACCTAAGCTACATATACTTTCTCTTATTTATTATTTTTATTTTATTATGTACGCATATATATTTGCTTTTTAAAGACATTCAATTTTAAGTTAATTAGTTGTAAGTAAATTTCAGTTATTTTATACTATTAATGATGTTAATTAATTATTTATTTAAGATCTGTTTCTACTCGATTATTTATAATTTCTATGTAATATTTAAATTTCATTATTTGTATCTATTTATCTATTTATCTATGTATCTATTGTATGTATTTATAAGCTGAAATTGGCAGCGAAATTTGCCCGAACTATTTGCCCGATCGACTTCACCTTTAAACCACAGGTGTCTACTTCAATGGTTTACATAAAGATTTCACACAGCGATGAGCATGGTTTGTACCTGAATGGGCTGGACGCACATGCGTCTGTGCGTCCGCCTGCCGGCGCCCCTGAATACAGTGACTACTCACCAGCTAAAGATGATATTATTCAATCCAAATTCTATACATGGACATATGAACAAAAGCGAAAACAGCTCTGTCACAGAATAAAAAGAGGCGCAATAAATTAAAAGTAGAATATCATAACAAATTAATAGTTAATTCTTTTAAATTGGAATGCGATTATAAAACTCGATATTTTTTGTTGCCGTACAGTAAAAACATTTCACATTTTTGATACATGAATTTGAAGAATAATCTGGCAGGCACACACTAATGCATAAAGATATTGATGATGATAATTCGGATTTTACAGTTACGTCGCTAATGCAGGCTGCCATGAAAAGGATGCTATCCTCTTTTTCTTCTACGCGAGCGTGCATCCCATCATTTTTTTCTTTGTTGTAGGTTAGCTCCATTGTTTGATTCACATTTGATTCTCCATTGCTTGGCAATTTCATTGTATATTGTTTTCCTCATACGTTCATCGGGTCTCATTGTTTACCGCTTTAGTATTACATAAATGTTACAGTCATCGAGCCGATGAATTGACCGTCGTGCATCTGTGAATATATACATGATTGTGAACGACACAAGGCACAACTAGCCAGACGAGAGACGGAAACAAGTGGTATCGAATCGAACCGCGAATGTACAAAGAAGTGACATACAAGATTGACTTGCGAATTCAGTAACCGAAACTGTTGTTACAGATCATCAAAAACTATTATTATGACTTACGGTAACTATCACATTTCGAATAAAAATAATTTGTTTCTTTGTTCTCATGATTTTTATTTTGGAACAAAAATAAACTTTAATAATTTGTAACATGCATGTAGGCTGTCATGCATGTATTTCTCAGCATTTGAAAAGAATAGTGGTCCTCTTAATTCCATCATCGCATCGAGAATTCGTGGGGGTACCTTGACATCTTCAGTATTGCTCCGAATCGCTATCATGGGCTACCGACTGCTGAGTTATCTAAATAGCAAAGGAAGTAATCATGATTCTCTAGATTTGCTGCTGTCTTGCCTCTCTAACTGTCAGTTTCAAGTTAAGGAGATAAATACATACGTTCATATTATGAATGCGAAATCAGAGGCATAGAAATACATTTCATATCTGTGATGTTTTTTTTGTTTTTTTTCATCATGATGTATGAATATTTTTCATACATTTCATTGTTGACAAGAATGAAAATTGACTTCATGTCACGGCACGTCCAGGGGGAACTAAGTTAGGCATGAACCACAATGAGAAGCTTAGAATTGCACATGTGACTGATTCTAACCCAATGTCACACTTCCGTTGACAAGTGTATCTAAATGGAAATGCGTGCGATTTTTGTGCTACTATCGTGTATTGCATGAATCTTTACTTCCATACTAGAGGTTTTATTGTCATTAATTTCTATGATCAGGGGTACCACAGGGATCCGTTTTGGGCCCGTTAATTTTTACAGCTTTTATGGGATCGATTGAATTCAAAGAATTTGAGTGTTCTGCTCATCCAGCAAGTTACGCTGATGACGTTGCGCTCATTGTGGCTATAAAGGACAACGACAAGATTTCTGTCAAATACGTCTAATCTCAATTTCAAATTAAGTGGACCACATCAAAAGTATGACAGTGGTCGAATCTTGAAATATGAAAAACATCTAAGAATGACTGAATATCATGATATATCACAATACTTGCTGTTTCTTCCTGTAAAGAAAATGTCCCTGGAAAAAAATGAGAACTGGTGAGTTAAAAGGAAACGAAAAATTAATTCATTAATTAATCATTCTTTTACGTCAGATTTCTAGAGGGAGTTTAGATTTGTTGAGATCATGTAGAAATGACAAAAACCCCTGAAATTCCATGAAGTATTTGTGTGTTCTGCTGTTGTAATTGCTTATAGGAAGACTTAAATGAAAAAATAAAATTCTTTAATAAATAGCCTCCTATATGAGCATACATACTTCTAGAGTTTGGCTCACATCTGTTGTTAGAATAGTTTATGCAGTGTGAACACAAAGTGACAAGCGGTTTTGTTTATGAATTCATTTGTCTACCAAAACTATCTGACAGACGTTTAAAAAGCTCACCTAAGCTCTTAGTTAATTTGCTTCTGCAAATCAAATTTTGAACTCAATCACATTGCCGACAAGAATGCTCTGGCAAATCAGTTTTAGAACAATTCGAAGAAAAACGCGGCAGTGTTTGATTAACTATTTTAATGTCTCCGTATGAGACTAAATATGCAAACATTGCACAAAAATGTGAATTTGAGTTGCTTTCAGGGTCATAATAAATAATTGGCAATTTTCTTCGATAGTACTTGCAATCAATGAATCAGTTGCAAGGATTCGTTGTACTAATTAACCGATTGACAATCTCTTGATTGACGGACTGATGCGTTGATAATGCATTGAGATTAATCGAATCAAGACACGACACGGTCAAAAAAATTCGAAGGATCTAGGAAACGGAAGATGCCAAAGTTAAACAACTACCCTAGTGGAGAATCCTGTAAATAATTAGGTAATTAAAAGTCATGAACGAATGAATATAAATTAATACTAACAACATAGAGTAACCTACTCCAGTATAGAGCAGGGACTGAAATACGTATAGTCTACTCAACTGAAGACGGTAAGGGAAATAAATTAATACTTATAAACGATTTTATTTTTATCATATAAGAGCTGAAAAAAGAGTTTGTCATGGACCTGACGAGAAGCTAACTAAAAATAACAAAAAGTGAAAATTAGAAACCTAAAAAACCCAACATTAAGTTCGCCATGTATGGAGTCATCAGGGAGGAACCATGTGGCTGCATGAAGCAAGGTTTCGGCCCCTAACCTCCAACCTATACCACATGGCGGGGCCAGGCCAACCATATCGAATGTACGACATGGAAGGTCTCTCCAAGCCTGAGGAAACATAGCAGAACCTAACCGAAAATAAAAATTTTTGAAATTTATTAGGACAAAAAGAAGCACATGAAACTAGAAGAGGTTTTCTTAGCCCAACATGCCAATGATGGATGGCATCTGGCGGGGCAAAAAACAACCAAACTTAAAAACGAGGAACCTATTCTTGGAGAAGGACTTAATGCAAAAATTAACCAGCAAATTATTCTTACAACCCCGTCATTTGAAGATATCAAAAATGCCCTTTAGCTCTTGATGTGAAGGCGGAATCATCAGATGAAATCCTGGCGAACTTGATGAGTTGGGCAGAAAAGATGTTTAAGCCAGTATTCAAAGGTATGTTACTCTCGGAGAAAGTATACAGCACCCCTGGGAAGCTGAACTCATCAACCTTATGGTAAACCTCTGTGATGTATTGGCCACCATCTTCGATCCTGATTTTGACATCCAAATAATTAACACATTTGTTGTTGTCTCCGCTTCTGCTAGCTAAGAGATCTACCGGGTAGATTTCAGAAAGGATCTTATCAAAATGTTTGTAGTTAAACACACAAATGTCGTCAAGAAGTTTGAAAGACCAGAGATATCTGCACTAAACTACGTGCCATACCGTAGTAACGAGTGTTGGCATTTTTCATGAAAAGTATTTTGAAAAGTTTTCATGTTGAAATTTTTCAGAAAAAAAATGAAAAATAATTGAAAAATTTTAAAAATTTAAAAATTTTAAAAATTTCATAATTTCAAAAAATGAAAAATTTGAAGAAACGCAAATTTATTTCAGCAAAATTCCAACGATCATCCCTATCGACAATCGTCAAGAAAATTCCAACAGTCATCCTTGTTGATGATCGTGCTTATCAGACTGTCAGCGACATGTCCTCCAATGTCTTCCTCTCTAAGATCTAGCTCCAAACCGAAGCCTGTTTTCCTAGCATTTATAGCAATGTTCATTAACTTTGAAGTTGTTTGATAACTCATTCTGTTCCTTCTTTAATTGTGAAAAAATCCTTGGAGGCTGAATGACCTCTCGACAGAGGCTCATGTTGGTGAGATCGAGAGGAGACGTGTGGTAATAGCGAACATTGGAGATTTGGCATGGACCCTGCCACCATCGTTGAGGGGGGGGGGGGAGTTTTTCTCGCAACTCCAAGCCAAGACCGTCATAATCACTTGTTCATCCTTTCCGAAACCGATCAACCAAAATTTGGGCTCAAAGTTCCGGTCTTCGTACGTAAGGCAGCTAATTCTGCAATAAGAATCGATTGCATTTCTTCTGATGTTGCTCATCAAAGCAAGGGTGACACACTCATCGACCAGGTACACCATGACACAATGGCGGCTCGTCCATTTGGGCAGGTAGGCACTGCCCCACCTATTGAAATGTTGTCTAACTTAAATTACCAGCAACATCAGTAAGGTGGGTGAGGTGAATAAGGCCCAGCTGGTAATAAGGCCCACTTGCTAGATCTCGGAAACTGCTTAACGAATTTAAGCGCAACAAAAAAACGATTTTGGTCCAGTGGATCAGATTCTACAGCATCTCAAAAAAAATCAAATTTCTTCTTTGATCTAATATTTTTTCATTTTTGATGATTATAAAACGATGTCAATGTAGCCAATAAGGCCCATACAAAATGCTGGTAATAAGGCCTACTCCAAAAATCCAACGAAAGTCAGATCCGCGTAAACGTAAGCGTAGTCTTACGTACTTACAAAATAACTTTTTACTATTAAAAAGCGCTTTAAGCAAGCACCTGTTCTATCCAAGAAGCAAAAGTGCTCAGGATTGGAAAATTTGTGAGGAAGATGAACAGTTAGATAGGCCTATGAGATAGTGTACAGCATGTGATGACTAATTGGGTACACAAAGATTGTGTTGGTTTAAGTCATGGAAGTTACATGAGTTCCTATTTGTTTGTCCTGACTGCTCCAGTTTAGGCCTATAAAGTCAGTGCTTTTGACTGATAATATAATAGAGAGATTATACAAGACCAAATTCATTGCCAAATACAAGGTTTCTCCATCATATACATGTATTATTTTTTCCTCGTTAAAAATATATTTTGTTTTTTAAGTAAAACTCGATGTATTTCAATGAGGGGCTGAACTAACCTCATTATACCTATTTGCGTACCAGAAGGTGAATACAATCCAATGTCTATAGCCAGATGTTAGAAATGACTTATAAGCCACGTAAATTGAATACATAAATTAAAACCAAAAGTGGGCCTTATTACCCGCACGTGTCGGCAATAAGGCCCACTCGGTGATTTTTCATCTTTTTGCTCGTACACCAAAAGTTTCGCAATAATCGACATGAACTTCTCACACATGTCAACTGCCCCAGAAATAGATAATTTGAATATAAATTCATAGTATTTAATCAAAAATTCAAGACTGTAGAGCTCTAAGTCTGTTAGGTGGGCCTTATTCACCTCACCTACCTTAGTAGACGCCATTTCTTGATCATAAATTTCAACTATACTTCATGTACATCTATTCCCTTTGCGCGACAGTGACGCTAGCAGAATCCATCAATCGTTTTTAAGACTGATGGGAGCGCCCAAACATCGAGATTGAGATGACGTGAGAGTGGTTCATTTCACGATCTGAGCGAATAGAAAGAATTAACACGCGATGAATGCGTCACAGAATGGGCACTCGAGAGGGAGCCCTAACGCTTCTGATTGGTTAACCGTCAATGCAAAGACAATGCATTGTGATTCCCTTTTTACTGAGTGAGGTGATGTGAGGTTAGCACCAGCGATCAGTCCATGAAGAGACAAAATGTTGCTTCAACCGTGTAACTAAATGCAGTGACATAGACTTACACATGTATAGCATGTTGCTAACATATTCTTTGCTTTTCATTTACAAAATAAGATCCTTTTAGACTAGATTTTTGATTATGTAAAAATTTCATGCTTATGCCCCACCTGGACCAAATGTCACGAGCCGCCACTGCCATGACATGAAAACGCATTACTTCAACGAGAAAAAATGTAATTTTTGCACATCAGCGCTCCTAACTTTTGACCCACTTACCCAATTGACTTCACATTCGAAATATTGACCTCTATTTATATTCCTCTATTCATATTTCCTAAAAATTCTCAATAAAGGAATTTTAATAAAGGAATAAAGTCAAGGAATTTTGTCAATTTTTCTCGTCTTACTAATACGTCAACGATTGAGATTTATTTCAATAATTTTCAATGAAAAAATGGAAAAAAAGAAAAATTTCAATTGAAAAATTTCATTTTTTTCATTGTGACAGCACTAGTAGTAACAGACTACAATGATAATACGAAACTTTCAGAATGGTTGTATATTGCTCATTGCTGTTGAATTGTACATGAATTCCTGACAAAGATTGGGACCAGTAGCCTATCTGACGGTCTCCCAATTGAAGTCGGTCGATTTTGTGCATATTTTTCTAAGAGCGATGATCATTACTTTGATTCGTAAAGACGCTTTCTCATTATCTAGAACAAACAGAACAAAGATAGAACTATTTGCCCATTATTTACATCACTTTTTCTCGCTGTCAGCTTTCACTCAAATGGTGAGTAAAATTCCTTGTGTGCATAGCATGATGACACCATGAAATTATGGAAGTTTCTAGTTTTGCTCAGGGGCAAACTTTATCAACAGATGTGATTCTCTATAGAAACAACTCCCTATGCAATTAACAATCACCTGGCAACTCTTATGATATATTTAGTACCAATATGGCACCTAACAAAAGAAATATCTCCTTCCACGCCTACTTATATCGATTAAATATTAAAATGAAAGAACGGGGTGGCACAATTGACAAAATGTTTTGCATAAGTTATCACTTCTAATTGATGAATGAAGATATAATTATTGACTCTCTATGGCATGTATAGCTTTCAGTTGATTTAATTTGATGGCTTTTTGCATGATATTATTACCCAAGTGTGATTAGGCAACATCATAAGTTTCAAGAGCAAAATACTGTTTAACAAGTGACATAGCTAGAACAAATAAAGAGTATCGCCTGCTAGAAGCACCTCATAATTTTTATCGTAACAACATATATGGCAACAGTATTAGTAATCACAAATTACAATTCACACTCCACGTGTCCATGGTCCTTTAATTTATCTCCATAGGTAAGTAAATCCATTATATATAACAACATTTTGGGCAATTTTTGTCTTTTCAACTGTGAGGCCTCGTTTTCTTTGAAAATTTGCATATATAGTCAATTTTTCACGCTGAATTCGAAAATCATCGTGGCGACCACAACAAATGAGCATTTGTCCAGGCTTTGTATTTGCACTCCATATTACCAGGTGTCCTTTGACCGACAATTTTATGGTCGCCGTTTTACGAGAATTTGAAAATGATGATCACTGTCTTTTCAAAAAAATTGCATGCATAATTACATTGTGGTTCTTGATAATTCCGTGACTTTTCATGAAATACGGATAAAAAATGTGGTTTCAGCATCAAATTGAAATTTTGAGAAAAATCAAAAACGTCTTGTCGAAAGAATACAGGACATTTTTTTAATTCACAATTGCTCAATTGTGATGATTTTTTCCTTTTGATGCAACACCTATACTCACAAATGATGTATTTCGTCGCATAAAGAAAGTAAAAACATCATTTCTAAGTTGAGAAATATGCATCGGTCAGAGGACAATTTTTGGGGGACAAAGGCTAATTGAAGCAAAACCGAAATAAATGCAGCAATCTTGAATTATAGTCTGTTTGAAAGTACGACTCGTGCGTTTTCGCATGATACATGACTTTATATGTATAATTTACGTAGATCACGACGAAATTTCTTCCCTAGGACAGCACATATCCTGTGGACAGGCTTTTTTGGTACTTTTTCTGCATTGAGCTAAAATTTTCATTAAGAAAACTTTTTTGTGTTGATTTGAATTTGTCTTGACCGGAAAGTAGAGATATTAAGGATCATGATGAAAAAAAAATATGAAATTGGTTCAGAACGAAGGATTTTCAGAACAGACGGAAGACACGTTTTTTAATAAATGTTGTTATTTAAAATGGATTTGAAATGGACCTCTGCAGATGGTCCGGTGACCTTGTAGCTAGAGAGTATGCTTACAAGCAGAGCTGAAAGCGGGCTCGGATCTTAGGCGGGCCGGCCGGAGCCTGAAATATCCGGGGCGACATTTATTATGTCTGAAATTAGTTATATTGTCCTTATTTGATCATTTAAAGTCTGAATCATGTTATGTGATAGCTCATCAAAATGATTCTCAAGCAATAAGATGAATTCCGGTATGCGACGAAATAAGTCATGAATAAATGAGCCAGCGGCCGTCAACTATCTGATAGCGCGCCGATAAATGAAGTGACTCCTTAGTCCACTCATTCATCCAAGGACATTATGTCAGATGCGGCGGGCATATGCCAGTACAACATCAAGGACAGTGAGGGAACAGTGACTTTACATCAAAAAAGAACATTTTTGGACAGATAGTATATGCCAGGGTTCCGCAAACTTTCCGGCAGGGATGCGGAGTCATATCACGTAGGACTCCGACTGCGACTCCGACTCCGGGGGTTGATAGGACTCCGACTCCGACTCCGGGTGGCAAATATATATAGCCTAGCTTTTTGAAAAAAAAATGGTGACCTACATCCTAGATCATTATGGGCTTACCTGAACCTATCTTTAGTGATCATTTCTGTATCAATTATCAATCATTTTTGATGAAAGTTTATCAAATGTCGCTTTAAATTGGATGCATGCGACTCGGCTCCCATCTTGTTGATGTGTGCTTCACACGGTTTTTCTCCAGTCTCTACCAGGCAAGAAAATCCCCATCCGTCTTCAAAAAATATGAGTACACTTTCGATTTTAATATACACTTTGGAGGAGAAATCACACACGATTAAAGTGAAGGTAAGAGGTAATGTTCTCAAATAAACTAGTATTTCATTTTTGTCTCTGATGTTACGTTTGGTGCGTAGGTGTGATCGAGGCTAGGAAGGCTTTTCTTCTCTACTAAATCGCCGAGTGAAAAGACAATCCTTTTTTCACTTTCACGGTTCATTCCCTCAACTATTACAAGTTTTGCATGCAGCAGTGTCTCTGTACTTTTGTTTGACGAAGAAAGTTGACATCAAGACAATGACAGCTATGCACGGGGACAAATAATCTGTTTGTATTATACTTTGGGTCTAGCTATAGGCCGGAGTCCGGAGCCTTATCATTTGATAGGACTCCGACTCCAGCAAAAATGATAGGACTCCGACTCCGCATCCCTGCTTTCCGGCCAAATTCAAGCGAATACTTTTCGTTCCGGCAGCAAAACCAAAATTTTTGGATCGGCCACCATGCACATTGGCCATCGGCACATCATGCTTCAGACATGCGGCCGGAAAAACCTAGTTTGCGTAACACTGACATATGTTTTCTCGACCAGTTTGTTTGCCTCTTCCCTTGACAGACAATATAAGCGGCCAAATCCTATCAAAGGAGTTTCACTCCTTTATCTGGGTTGCGGCATATTTTGAATAGATAAAGAAATTAAGGATTAAGTCTGATCAAGCACCACCCTGTTGCTTTTCGCTTCTATAGCCTACGATGTAGGTATGTATCTAAAATTGAAAGGTGGTGTCAACTACACCATGTAGAGATGATGATAGGTAACAATCGATTGACGATTAGCATATGACATTGCTCTAGAATTTTGGTATTTATTTTCACTTTTGAATTAATGAATTCACTTTTTCAAATACATGCCTTCAATGATCTCGCTTTCCATGCTAGACCTATAACTTGCAAGAATGTGCAGCAATTGGTGCACTAAATGAGTTCAAATTTAAATGTGATAGACAAGCGATCCAATATGTGATAGACAAGATTTACAATGTATTGAATGTTTGAAAATTAACATCACATCTACCCACGACTGATGAGGCCCAACAGACAGAGGCGTGTTTCGTGATGGTCACGTCAGCTGAGATTACGAAGGATTGGACATCGGCAACTCACAGCCAACTGAAAAATCAGTTGGATGCTTTTGACTATGATTGCGGACTTGCAAGTGGCACGGTAGCATGAACTGGCCTTGAATGTGATATGAAAACTTTCAAACACACTGTATTCTGTCACCTCCTAAAATCGAAGAAACCTGCATCCTAAAGCGCGACACACTAGAATTTTAGGAGGTTGTGTGAAATAGAATGTTGACATACTGAAGAGAACAATAACCTTAGTGCGCTAGCCTCCTAAAACGCTTTGCTTTAGGATTTTTTTATTAGTTTCGAATAGTGTCTTGCTTTAGTGTGTGATTTAGAAGGTGCTGGTTTAGAGTGCATAATCAGGGCTGTGCCAGATCTCAAAATGATAGAGCTAATGTCAAGGTAGATGTCACAGATGTGACTCATGACTAATGTCATCAATGATAAGAAGCACTTGTTCAATGAAATCAATGTTTTGGTAAGCTGGGATGTAGAATCCTTCTTTGCCTGTAGAAAAAGTAATAGATATAGCAGCTGACATAGTATACAATAGTAACATAACATACATTAATCTCTAAAGATATCTTCAAGAGATTCTGTGAATTTGCAACTTGTGGTAGCTTTATGTATGGCAATGACATGCATGTCCAGGTAGATGGTGTTTCAATGGACTCGCCTTGCAATAACTTTGGCTAATTCATTCATGGCAACTGTGGAGCAAACATGGATTGTTCCACAGTAACTATTACAGTATTCCACTATACTTGAATGTAAAATTTACAACTGGGTTTGGCAACAGCCAGATGGCATTCCTTGATGCTTTCACAAAAACTGATCCTGCTTTCGAAACCTCTATGCATCGTAAACCTATATACTCACACAGGAACCCTATTAAACAACAAATCCACGTGTCTAAACTGTGGAAAATAGGTCTTATAGCAAGGCATGCTACACCAAGCTTTTTAAGTGTCTGGCTGAAATTAATATAGGAACTACGAAATGCTTGAAATGAATAGCCATCCAAAATGTATGATATAGCGGATTGTACATTCCTTCTTAAACAAAAACCAAAGTTGAGATACAAACATGCAAGCAGTTGAAGATGAAATGAATTGATTGAAAAGATGAGATGGAATGATAGCGGTAATGAAAATGGAATACACTGTGAAAGCGTACAGCAGTAGCATCTAAAAAATTAAAACAGACTTTAAAAAGAATATAAAATATAGCGTAGACGCCAAAGTGGTTATTAACACAAGCAAAGTAAAAGCGTATTCCTCATTAAAAGTCAGTCAATTCCGCTGTTGAAGTCGTGTGCTGTTTGTGAATTTTCATGCTTGGGCGATCCCCAAGTAGTCAAATACATTGGTAAAACTAAACGCTGACTTCATCAGCGAATTGATGAACACAAAAAGAATCCGACAGCAATTAATGAGCACTTGCATAGCTGTAATAGATACAACTCAGAAATTGAACAACAGTTTAAAATAGTGCACAAAGATAACACAGAATTATGCGATCAGTATTGTTGAGGCTCTAAAAATCTAAGATCTAAACAAAAACAAATCGTAGTGCTGAATACAACGGCGTTTCATACTTATTAAAGATATTTAATTTAGATTCGTATGTTACCTTAATCTATTTCCTTGGGTTCCACATGCCGCAGTGATTGATACCGCAATTGATTGCACTAATGTCGCGCATTATGAATCAACTTGTCTCATTGTAACAAGCCATCAGATAACCTAAACCATAGAATTTAATTATTTTTTTCTCGCAATCGAATATAAATTCAGGTCCAAGTTACAAAGTTGCTATGAGTATTCCAGAATGAATACAAACTAAGTTTGAGTCAAGTACATCAGTGCCTATAGGTTTATGAAGAAAGTGATTATTTTCGTAGAATTTGAGTAACTTTCATGAATATAATCATTCATTTATTTCTCAGCATTCATATGATTATGCATGTTCCACAATTAGTGAAAGACATAAATGAAAGACGAGATTGACGTTGGCAAAGTTTGTGTAACTTTGCTGATCTGAGAAATTGTAATTAGGCTAGCTTTGATTCCATATTTGCAGTATAGGTCTATTTGCCCTCTGATTACAAAACTACCAAATTACCTGACTTTCTCATGTGCATCTTTTTCTTATATTTCTGGGCTGCAATGTGCTGAAAGATTACAGACATGTGAGGGAAGCAAATAAAATACTGTAGGCCTACATTGTTGCAGAAGTGTGTGGTTGGTACGTAGCTTCATACATTGTTCATGGTCTTCAGATCAACTGGTGGATCAGCTGAAGGGATACATTTCAACTTTATGAAAGTATTCAAAAGTAGCCTCATCAGACGGCAAGAATATTCTACGATAGTGGCAAAACTAATAGCTGAAAATACGGAATCGGCAGCATGCATCCTCTGTCCGCTCTAGAGTTTGTCATACGCACGGCAAGATGAATGCATGCACAGATTGCTGTTTATTGGTCATTTGATAAAAGTGATGCTAACTGCAAAAAAGCGAAATGTTTCTTCATTGTACATCTCCAGATAGGAACCTAGTATCATGACTTTTCGCAAATGCGAAATCGTAATAAAATCCGCTAAATTTTTACCGTAAAAAATTACTATAGCAATAATAGTGAATTTTACAATTCTATTCCCAATTCAGTTTTAATGATTATCAGCCGCACGACAACGCCAGAGAAAAAGTATGCAGAGAAGCCTCAAAATGAGGGAGAAACACCGCGTCTTACGGCTGACAGGGAACTTTCTGTTCAAATTTCTGAAGGCCATCTTTTTATTTTGTGACTAGTCGAGCTGGCTCCCTGCAATCTTGCAATCTTATGATCACTTGTTACTTGCTGTCTTTATAAATTATTCTAATTGTTATTTAATCAATAGATATATGCGTGTATAGTCCCTGCTTGTGTAGGTATAGTCTAATGAAATGAAATGATTCCTTTTGATATTCTCTGTATTATATGCGCTCTGACGCTTAAATTTGACCTACAGGCTACCTAACTTCAGAAACTTCTTGTATCATGAAACTAGCAAACTATACAGTGCGAAATTCGTGAGATTAATGATTGCTTTTCAAATGCAAAATTTGACTTGGCCGTTGACCTTGAAGCTTTCATTTCTCTGTATAGCCGCTTAGTTAGAGTGAGTAAAATAGTGTGAGCACATCGCTGTGTGGAACTCTGGCGCCGCGTCTGTACTTCGTATGTTTTAACTCCGTTGGCAAAGCTCTTCGTGAACTTGATCTCAAAATTATTCGAACGTTCCTTCCAACGAATTCGACAATGGCTTGTAGTGTCAAATACAAACAGCTGAATCTTATCATCATTGACTGTGAACAATAATCAAGGGCTGCTGTCTCACTCTCCCTCACTCGAACAGTACTTGTAGTCGAAATTTACTTTTTTCACTTCAATTTCATGACTGACATTTCGAAAACAAGTGAATTCAATTCAATTTTCGTCATGAGATCAAAGTATCTGCTTCATTGGATTTACAATGATGATTTCAAGATTACAATTCTCTCTCATACTCTTCCTCCATCTCTCTCAGAACTCAGACTTTTCAGTGATTGAAATTTAATGCAAGGGTATTGAGAAAATGAAGGAAAATGATTATTCAAAAATAACATCATGTTGTTGGAGGCAAAGAGTAGGTATGCTAGATAATAAAATAAATAAAACATTTTGAATTTTGAATTATCATTCATTATGTGAAGAAAGACATAATCATTGCCAGTAGTTTATATCATGATTGAAGCGTATCTCAAATGAAAGATAGATGCAAAAGACAACTTAATCATATATTGTACAGATCAATGCGACATGCGCCTACATCGGATATAGCCTAGATGAAGTACATGTAGATATAGGGGCTTTTCATCACGGCTGAGACAAGTTTTTTCTTCATCTTCGACAAAAATCATGCCGCTTTGACTTATTAGTCGTTCTATGGATGCTGAGAACACGATTACATAATAAAAAACATATTTCGCGCATGTTCGTAGCCGTGTGCTGTTTCATAAACAAATTTTGAAATGACGGAGTATGACTTAGTTGCAAGATTGATGCGAACACACCACCTAGCTGGCGACGTCTGCAGCCTCGCGTTCATTGCTAAAGGAAGCGACGCATCGAGCAATTAGCAATCAGCTAGAAACACCAATGTGTCACCTTAGCAGACGTCCAGCTTCGTGGTGATGTTACAGGCTCGATGCAGCCACTTATCATTCAAATTGAGCACACACATTCAAATTGAGTTCACTTGAGGTTTTTGACATTTCCCTTTGTTATTAAATTGGCCATAAATTAGAGAAAACATTCATTTCGATACATTCAACAATAAATTGAAACAATTATAGCATTCATTTTGGAATCTCGATGACATCCATGGATCCGATATTTTTCACGATTGGTCAAAATTGAAATATCATGTTAATTGTTGAATGTCAGAAATTCTGCCGGTTTTAAGTCCACAAAAAACATGATCATTAGGTTCACAGAATTAAATATTTTGTCTATCTGCTTCAGTTTGCTAGAAGTGTGATTGATTCGAAATTGACGGCACATCGAGGAACCTATTAAGTGGGCAAAAAGGAATTCCTAATACCTTACAGAGATAGGAAAAAAAGTCGTGCGTCGCTTGCAGATTAATGTGAGATCAAGCAAAGTGCTTCTTTGCTCACCTTTGCTCACATTTACCGGCCACCAATCTCAAATTCCTCCAGGGTGGGCCGTATCGTCCTCTTCCATTTTGCTCGATCGAGGGCCAGATTATGGGTTGTGCCTTTTCTCTCCAGATCTTTTTCTATGACCCTTTTCCATGATAGGGGTGGACGACCTCTTATTCGTCTGCCAGATATCGGTTGGTGCAGTGCTGCTTGGGTTATATGATCGTCCGGTCTTCTTCTGACGTGTCCGTACCATTCAGCCACTTGTACTCCATGAATCTATCGATGGATGGGATCTTGCGTCGAATCTCTTCATTCTTAACTCGGTCCCGGAGGGTTAAACCTTGACATCGCCTGAGCATCTTCATTTCCGTCACCATCAGCCTTTGCGTATCTTTCTTCTTTAGTGCCCAACACAAAATCAAGCAAAATGCTTCGATTGCCAAAATTCCTTCAGATTCGAGAAATTCAGATAATTGCGCACAAGTTTTCTCCATAATTTTGGCCCTTCCGAACATTATTTAAAAAGTAGCAGGCGTGCGAAAATTAGTTCACCTGATGATTCACCATCCTCTCCTCGGCATTTCTCAATGTATAGTGCATACAATCGAATGTTAACCAAGACAGGGATGTGTGTTTTGGTGTGTGCGAAGTGATATCACAGCACGCACGCATCTCTCACTGGCTCTGGTGTCCTCTGCTGACAGCTTATTGTTTGCCATCTCCAATAGCAAGCGATACACGAATTATCCATTCGAGAAGGAGCAAGTTGTCTAATTCTGTGATGTGCCATTTCGATATTAAGGCTACATCTAACCCTTCCTTTCTAGGAAACCGAAGCGCGTGCAGATGAATCAAATTTTGTGGAGTAGCCAGTTGTACAAGCCAGACAGAGAGTAACGGTCATTCCCATGTACACATGTACCTGTATTTGCTTAGAGTTTAATTTATTGACGACTCAGTTTTCAAACGAAGATATTCCACAAAAGTTGACGTGACAAATTGAATTGCGTGACGATTTTATAATAATGCAGATTATCTAGATAATCTATGTTTCATTCCTTCTATCTGATGATGGCTGCCGAATAGCAACCGAATTCAATTGTATCTCAATTAAAGTACAACATCGGTTAAACCTTGGCTCTTCCTCAACCATTAAATGAAATTTCTTTGCAACAGTATTCACATGTAGTTTTCCAAGCACTAAGCTCATTCAATTTTTCACCAACAAAAAGAACGACGTTCGTTAATTATTTTAGATTCTTTTACATTTTAGAGAATTTCCATTTGCCTATAAAATTCTCAGCTGAAAGGCGTATCAAAATTTCAATTTTTTTAATCAAAGCTATTGTTCTGACGAACTAGCCTGCAAGTGTTTGTGTTCATAGATTTCTTGAATCCTTTATTCTCATGCGATGCTCATATCTATTGATCATTAGCATTTTTTTGACTTCATTGAAATCGAATACATCTATTTAGTAAACGATTCAGAATTTTGAATGCTGTTATGTGTAAAAAATAGAGGCTTTATGACAGGAAAGAAGGAATGAACGTTTTACGACAGTAGCACTGCACATTCAAGAAATACTTCATGTCTTGAGCAACACCTAATCCATGCTGTCCATTGAAGAGAGACATTCAGAGACTTTTCCAGCACATCAAAATTCAAACAGATTTAAGCTGCCTAAAATTACTGATTAGCTTCAGCTATCATCCTGTCGCACATAAAAATATAAATACTTTGATAATATAATACCCTTTGATGAAATACGCTCCTTTATTCCTTAGTTGAATATTTCCATATTTTCTTTATTGCTCAAATTTCAAAAAATATTTTTTTGTATCAGTGATGAAGCAGCCAGCTCCCGTAGAAGGAATTCCAAAACTTCGCTATTGTTTGGCAGTGGGTCAACAGCCGTCTGTCTTCCATTATTGAAAAGATTTGGAAATGGGGAATGCTGTTTCAGACATTTGTAACGCATTCCAAACTAGATAAAGAGCTGGTTCTGTGAATTATCACGCAAAATAGTCATTACGAGATGTCAAATTTTATCAAAAATGAAACATCTGAAAGTTGAGTTTCACTTAAGTCTTTAATGAACCAATTGATAACTACTTCTGTTTCAATATTTCTTTTTCGATAACAGATTTCTTTAAATCTTGCCAAATTTAGATGCCGATAAATCTACTATAATAATTTCTACACGAATCTCATTAAGTTCTATATTTTTCATCAGAGTTCAAGTTCAGGCAAACTTTTTGAAAAAATGCAATTATTAAAAACTAATCAACTAATCTAGTTATTTGCTGTCTTAAGTCGAGAAATGCATGGAAAGATCATTGGCAAATTATGCAGATCAGCCCGGTTAGTTAATGAAAATGACCTCGAATACGTTTTATCGCTTTTTAAACGCATCAACTCAACTAGAATCAGGGACATCTATGATTAATGCAAGATATCTAAGGGACGCTCAACTCCCATACCATGTACTGGACTGGTAATCGACTGGAATGTATGTGCCATGCATGGATGGTACTGGACTGGAGGCCACTGACTTTGGTGGACTTGGTGCACATCTGGATAAAACCATGAAGCAAGTTGTAATCAATTATCCAATACTCTAATTGCTCCCATTCATAGAGAGAATCTATTGAAGGAAGATTCTGAACCCAGTCAAGAAGAGAATAAAGAATTACAAAACTCCCACAAGAGTAAGCAACTGTCATTAACAACTGCAAATATCAACGGCTAGTGATTGAAATAGTTCACCTACGGCACGTAGCATCAATGGCTATTGGCGTGGATTCTGAACATTTTATGCATGCTCACATTTTGTGCAATTAGCACGCTTATTGCAAAGAGTTTTGCTTGCGAAAATCGATTCAACAGTGTTTTTTGGAGATTGGAGATTCGTGGACTCCTTCTGGAGCATTTTTGATAATCAATTTCCTTTGCTCAAAGCAGTCATGGACTAAGTGATAACTGATCAGTGATGATTTTACTTGCTACTATAGTCATTGCAGCAATATGTTCATACCTTATTCATTGTTATACAAGTAAAAGACATGATTAGAATGTAAAGGGAATCTACCGATGATGCAATTAGAAACGAGCAAAAAACAAATTGAAACGTCAAAAATTGATAATAATTTGATTGGTGTAACAAATGAAAATGCTATAAGTTAAGCAAGAATCGCTTCAGTCTCGATTCCTTCAGAAGATACTTTATCAAGATTTTGGTGGAAAAGTGAAAACAAGTGCTGTCTTTCCTAGTGCGCCTACTCGTAATGAGTGGCTACTGATGTCAATATATTTCTATCTCTTATTAGACATCTGGTGATTATAGAGCATCACCTGTGAGACCTTCAAATTATAATAAAAACTCCGGCGAACAAATAAAATGTGATTATGATGTCAGTGATTCATAAAATGCAAAGATCATATTGAATAAAAAGCAAACCAAGCGGTGTTGATTGGTGACTTTCCACGATTTTAAGGTCCTACCATTTTGGGCAATTCAGGAACAGCATTGACAAGGATTTAAGTTGATTACGAAATCCGTATAAATTTCGCCGGTGAAAATGAAAACACTTGCGCATCATGTGATAAAAACAGCCATCAATTTTCGTTTAATGAAAGTTGAGTAATTAAAGGCCAGAAATGAATCACACATATTATATCGCTTCATTGCTCTTGAATTCTCGAATTAAGTCCACCAGTGGTTCAACTTATGATACAGGTAGAGGCTTTGGATAAGACAAATGGAAAATCAATGAAAATAGAGAGTCACAATTTATTTGAAATTGACCATCGATGACATACTTGTATGTGATGAACGAGTACACTGCATTGATTCTTACCTATCTCTCTGCAAGACTGAGCAGGACGCATTAATTAGAATGTACAGCAATCAATTCATCTGGATTCTGATGTGTTTTAAATAATGAAATGAATTGTTTACCACTTGTTCCATGATTTTATCCACATACACACTATCGTCATTAATCAAGTCTACCAAAGTCACTGGTCTCCAGTCCAGTACATGGTATGGGAGTTGAGCGTCCCTTAGATATCTTATATCAATCATAGATGTCCCTGCTATAATGATGGTCTAGGATGACATCTATGTCCAGACAAAATTCAATCACATATTGCTGAAAACATCTGTTTTCAGGAACCGGTTTATATTTCTTAAACCCTTAACATCCATATAGTGGAGCGGCTTATAGGTTAAATCGTGCAAATTATGATACAAGCATGAAACTTCGCATGGGTGTTCTCAACACATATCTAAGCAATTCCACCCGATGAGCCACTTAAAATTCGACCTTATTTCAAAATGGCGGCCATTTTTCAAAATTGCCCTAGCAACGACCCCTAGGAGCCTGGTAACAGCATTATAGTGGTCATTTTCAGGCATTTTAAGAAATGTTAAGGGGCACAAATATATAGCATTAGTATTTGAATAACATTTGAGTAAGTTTCTGACCTAGCAACGGTTGCTAAGGACGCTAAAAAACAATAAAAGTGTGAATTTCTCTGATTTTCCTTAGCAACGGCCCACTTATCGTTAATTGATATGGATGAAATTTGATATATAGTGTAATCAACTATATTAAAGCATAAAAATGTTGTAATGATTAAGTATCACTTACGTACTGGTTGCTAGGGTTCTGATAAATGCATAGCAACAACCATTTGCAGGTAATTTCAACATTGTTTTCAGCATTTTCTCTAACAACGACCAATCTATAAATTTTACAAGCCTTGTTTTGAGACGGTTGCTAGGGCCACAATATGCAAGATGGCCATCCATTTTACTTTGATTGTAAATTATATTTTTAAATTTGCATTTATGACACCCATAAATGTTGATGTAATTATGGGTCCAAAAGTTGTCATAGCCGGGAGTGAGAGTGGGGATAAGCTCCCACTGTCTAAAAAATGCTCTCAGTGGCGTGCGACTCAAACAGCCTCTGACAACTGAAGTCCAGCTCGTGTAGCCTGCTCGAGTGGCTTATAGACATAAGCCCGGCGGACCTGCTTCTACTAACACGAGAAGGGGCGAAGGCGGGTCACTGGCGCCTTAAAACCAGTTGCTTCGGGTAGATGGGGCTCGTTAGCCTTGGAAGGCAGCTCATCTAGGGGAAGGAAAACCTTGATTTCAAACCTCCGCTGCCTTGCGGCATACCCATTTGTGGGAAAGGCTTCTGGTATCAATTGAGGAGACTTGCAAGTCCAACGGTGAAACAGACGGTAGAGGGACACAAATGACTGTGAAGACGAAAGAAGCAAGATGAGTGATTGTCAGGCACTACCAAGGCACATTGGTGACATCACTGCTGTGAAATCCAGCATGGGGTTCAGTGTCAGCTAGGTTAATTGTGTCAGCATCTTCATGCAACTGCAATAACGTAGTATCCCAAATGCTGCCTAATCAACCCCAGAAAACTAGGCAGCCGCACCTGAATTGACAGGACGTGCCAGCGCGGGACAGCCGAGCCAAGGATAATGGGGTTATAATTATCCGGATGGTGTACAGATCGCACGGGACTTATGACACTGGATGAACGATCGGACTAAGTGTAGGGCTACAGCATGAACTTAGTTGAATCCCATACAAGATAGTGTCCAATACACAATTACGAGTATAATAAACATTCTAGGGTGGTAAAAGGATAGCCCCTCGGCCCTTAATGTTTCACTGAAAATGGATTCAAGCTCTCAGGTAATACACACCAACTGGGCTAAGTGTTGCCTCTGTCAAGTGGACAAAAAAGAAAAGCTCAGATGTCCCCAAACGAACCCTGCTAAATCCGAAACTAGTGGCTATACTACCTTGGCACGTAATATTCCCTTATTTCATTCACTTAATGCTCTTCCTCTGAAGCTCGACCCTCGAAGACTTGACACAGGTGAAGGTATTTTCAAGACTCTGGAAGAGAAAAATGCAAAGTATCATGACAGTTGCAATCGTCTATTCTGCAATACAAAACTGGAACGAGCTCAAAAGAGCGTAACTTCTGCTCAAGGGGCTACGAAGGACGAGGCTGTGAGGAACAAAGTATCTCGAAAAAATATAGCCCAAAGAAGCAAAGCGGAATGTTTTCTGTGTGAAACACAGGGAGGTGAGCTTAGGGAAGCCATGACAATGAAATTGAATAAAAGAATCAACCGATGTGCAAGAACACTCAATGACAGCAAACTTCTTGCTAAACTTAGTGGAGGTGATGCCATTGCCTTAGAACTGAAATATCATTCTTCCTGCTTGGCGGATCTGTACAATAGAGAGCGAGATTTCCATAACTCTCTCAAGAGAATGGAAGCACAGGATGACTGGCGAGAAGCTTTCCCGATAGCATTCTCGGAGCTTGTTACTTATATCAATGAAGTGAAAGCAGCAAACACTGATGGAAATCCACCCATATTCAAGCTACCTGACCTGAGGAAACTGTACAAACAGAGGCTCGAGCAGTTAGGTGTAGAATCATATGATGTCCATGCTACACGTTTGAAAGAACAACTTCTTTATCACATTCCACAGCTGCGAGCACATCATCAAGGACGGAACATACTTCTGGCATTTGAAAATGATGTAGGCTCCATTCTTGCAGAAGCATCCAAATATTGCGATGCAATCCACCTGGCAAAGGCCGCAGGAATGATACGACGTGACATGCTTCGCCATAAGTCATGTTTCAGTAGTACACTGAAGAGTACTGATGTTGAAGAAGCCGTGCCTTCATCTCTCCTGCAATTCGTATGCATGGTAGAACATGGTGCAGATATTAAATCTCAACTTGAGCAAGGAGCATCAAAGTCAGATCTTGCTTTATCACAACTTCTGCAGTTTAACTGTTTCTCGAAGAACTCACCAGTTCACAGACATATAAAAGACCGCGAGACTCCTTTTGCTGTGTACATGGGCATGACAGTGTTTTCTAAAACCAGGAAGCGACAACTGATTGACATGCTGTATGAGCATGGGTTGAGCATCTCATATGACAGAATTCTTGAAATCTCTGCCGAGTTAGGTGAAGCTGTTGTCTCTCAGTATGTGGAAGATGCGGTTGTGTGTCCACCAGTCTTGAGAAAGACGTTGTTCACAACTATGACAGTGGACAACATCGACCACAATCCTACATCCACCACAGCGCGAACATCATTCCATGGTACAAGCATATCAGTGTTTCACCATCCAAACCCTGAATATGGAGGTGAAAAACGCACGGTTCCGCAACCACAGTCACTACGACAGAAACTGAAAAAAGTGCCTGAGCTTCCAGAGGCTTTTACAAATATCAGGCCTGCTTACTTTAATAAAAATCCATATCCTCCTTCATCTGCATTTCAGACATTGCCTGTTGCCAACTCTCTCTTCAGACATGAGTATGCTTGGCTGGATGAAGTTTGCCTTACTGAAGAAGTGACTGACACAACAAGCATTACGTGGTCAGCTTATCATGCAACACAGAAAAGAGCCCAGCCATTCGAAGTTAGCATTTCTGCATTAATGCCTCTGTTGCGCGAACAGGCTCATTCTGTGGCAACTATAAAACACGTGATGGAGAAAGTATGCGACGACACCATTGCGTTTCTTAACCCAGGTCAGACACCAGTCATTGCTGCTGACCAACCACTGTATGCATTGGCAAAGCAAATCCAATGGCAGTGGACAGAACTTGGAGAGAGAAATTTTGTGGTTATGTTTGGTGGACTTCACATCGAGATGGCAGCTCTGAGATCACTAGGGACACTTCTACAAGACAGCGGATGGACTAGTGCGATCGTGGAAGCAGGTATTGCCTCATCTGGAACCGCTGAGTCATTCCTTTCAGCATCTAGCATTACCAGAACAAGATATGCACATCAAGTAACAGCTTCCGCCCTATACACACTGATGAGAGAAGCTTACACTAATCACTGTTCTGCGCAGCCGGATGAGCCAGCTCGCAGTTTTGAAAAGTGGCGACAGCAACAGAGCCATCAAAGTCCACAGTTCCAGTTCTGGAGTCTGATACTGGACATGGAGCTGATAATCTTTACTCTCATTCGCTCATTCAGGGAAGGAGACTTCAGTCTCTACCGCCAGGCACTGTTCGAGCTGGTCCCATACTTCTTCTCCAATAACAACATTAATTATGCACGATGGATCACTATTCATCTTCGTGACATGATGTCCCTGGAACAAGAACACCCCGAAGTGGCTGCAGAATTCCACAAGGGTAACTTCGTCGTGCACAAGTCCGAAAGACAATTCTCTGCTATGCCTCTGGACCAAGCCCATGAGCAGAATAATGCAGTCATCAAGGGTGATGGGGGAGCCATAGGACTGACTGAAGATGAAGCAGCACTACGGAGATGGATGATAGCTGGACCTGAAGTAAGCCGTCTCATGGCAAATTATGAATCTGCGACAGGAAAGAAAGATGAGAACAACAGTACTCGACATCATGATCAAACCCTCAGCGCAGAAAAATCATTCTTTTGCAAGGTAAAGTCGTTGTCTTCGGTATTGCGAGAGATGGGAAATCCATTTCAAGAAGAGTCAAACGATCTCCTGGCACTTGACTCTCAAAATGTTTCGGACCCTGCTCTTGCTGAACTACTCCGTACACACTATGAGCGTGGCAAACAGCAATTCCTCTCATTCGTTGATGGGCTACAGTATGAAGGTTCTTGTCCATTCTATGATCCAATAAAGAAGAATATAGTCTCCTTCTTCAAACAGGTTTTGAAGCCGACTTGTGGTGCATCCAAGGAGAAGGTGCTAAAAGATGATTGTCAACTGTTCTCAAGACTCTTCATTTCATGCCAGAACAGACAGTGTGACTTGCAAGATTTCTTCAAGCATGAAAACCAGTCCTTCCCTGCTTCTCTTAGCAGCAATGGCAAACTTAATTCTTGCCAGAAATCACGGTTAGCTGACATTCTTCAGTCACAGGTGAGCCTACCAGACACAGAACCTACAGCCGATGCAATCATCATAGATGGATCAGCATTTATCCATGCCCTGCCTCCACGAACCTCAAAGACATTCGATGACTATGCAAATGACGACATAATCCCCAAAGTGGAAAGCTATGGTCACAAGTTTAGCAGAGTGGACATAGTATTTGATGTGTACAACAAGTCAAGTCTAAAAAATGAAGCCAGATCGAAGCGAGGGCAAGGAATGAGAAGGAGAGTATCAGGAATGAGTAAGACTCCAATTAACTGGAAAGGCTTTCTTCAAAATAACTCTAATAAGAATGAGCTGTTCAACTTTCTTGCCGATAAAATTTATGGAACTGAAACAGTTAACACCGTTATTGTTGTTACTAAAGGAGAAAATGCAGTTAGCAACTCACCTATACTCTTGGATGACATATCACCTTGTTATCATGAAGAAGCGGACAGCAGACTATTCGCTCATGCCAAACATGCAACAATGAATGGAAGCAAATCCCTCATTATTAAGGCCAATGACACAGATGTTCTTGTCATTGCAATATCTGTTCTGCCTTCCCTACTCGAAATTGGCCTTGAATCCATGTGGATTGCATTTGGACAAGGTACAGGTGTACGATGGATTCCAGTTCATGAGATTGTTCTTGCAATTGGACCACAGAGAGTCAAGGGATTATCGTTCTTCCATGCATTCACCGGCTGTGACATCGTGTCTGCCTTTCGTGGCAAAGGGAAGAAATCGGCTTGGCATACATGGAACATTCATGACGAAGTCTCTGAAACCTTCGCTAATCTGAGTCAGATTCCAGCAACCATTAGTGATCGTGACATTCAAGAACTTGAAAAATTTGTCGTGCTCTTGTATGACAGATCATCGGCAGCAACTAGTGTGGATGAAGCAAGGTTGGAACTTTTTGCCGGCAAGCAGAAACAGTATAACTCGATCCCTCCGACAAAAGCTGCTTTACAAGAACATATTAAACGTGCAGCATATCAGGCTGGCATTATCTGGGGTCAGAGCACAATAGCTAGACCCAACATCAGCAGTCCCGCTGAGTGGGGATGGATCTGGGACGGGGAGATGTGGCAGGTATTCTGGACAAAATTGCCTCCAATCGCAGACAGCTGTAAAGAGCTTACCAAGTGCTCTTGCAAGAAAGGTTGCAACACGAGTAGATGCAAATGTCGTCGCTCAGGACTTCCATGCACAGCACTGTGTGGCTGCAACTGTGATGACTTTGTTTCACAATGATTCTTCGGTACCGTGATTGACATTTGAAAAGACTTTGTTTTACTTCGATACTGTGATTCATATTTACAGAAACGATTTGTTTACAGTAATTTTTCGATTCCGTGATTGACATTTGAAAAGACTTTGTTTTACTTCGATACTGTGATTCATATTTACAGAAACGATTTGTTTACAGTAATTTTTTCGATTCCGTGATTGACATTTGAAAAGACTTTGTTTTACTTCGATACTGTGATTCATATTTACAGAAACGATTTGTTTACAGTAATTTTTCGATTCCGTGATTGACATTTGAAAAGACTTTGTTTTACTTCGATACTGTTATTGATATGCACAAAATCCCTTTGTTTTACAGTAATTCTTCGATACTGTGATTGACATTTACAGAAACGATTTGTTTACAGTAATTTTTAGATACCGAGTTTGACATATATTTTACTTCGATACTGTGATTGATATGTACAAAATCATTTGTTTTACACAAATTATTCGATCTGTGAAATTCTACGATACTGTGATTGACATTTACAAAAACAATTTGTTTTACAATAAGTCTACAATACCGTGATTGATATTCACAAAGACTTTTGTTTTAATTCGATACTGTGATTGAAGATATTTTTCTATACTTCAATACTGTACAAAAAATCTTCGATATTGTAAATATTCGATATTGTGATTGAAATTTGTGATTAATACAAACTTTTTCTCAATGCATGAAGTTTTCAATTCTTAATATTTTTTGGAAAGAGCTAAATCACTTTATGATCTTTTAGGATTTAATCGTAACAAATGTCATCTTTTCGATACATGTTCCCTAATGGGTTCAAACTCATAATTTGATAATTATATCAACATGCGGAAAATAATTCATTTACTAGCATATTGTGGCCCTAGCAACCGTTGCTAGGCTAAAATCTGTTTTACTGACCAATGGCCATATCGGATGGCCGAAATCCAAATACGTCTCAAAACAAGGCTTGTAAAATTTATAGATTGGTCGTTGTTAGAGAAAATGCTGAAAACAATGTTGAAATTACCTGCAAATGGTTGTTGCTATGCATTTATCAGAACCCTAGCAACCAGTACGTAAGTGATACTTAATCATTACAACATTTTTATGCTTTAATATAGTTGATTACACTATATATCAAATTTCATCCATATCAATTAACGATAAGTGGGCCGTTGCTAAGGAAAATCAGAGAAATTCACACTTTTATTGTTTTTTAGCGTCCTTAGCAACCGTTGCTAGGTCAGAAACTTACTCAAATGTTATTCAAATACTAATGCTATATATTTGTGCCCCTTAACATTTCTTAAAATGCCTGAAAATGACCACTATAATGCTGTTACCAGGCTCCTAGGGGTCGTTGCTAGGGCAATTTTGAAAAATGGCCGCCATTTTGAAATAAGGTCGAATTTTAAGTGCCTCATCGGGTGGAATTGCTTAGATATGTGTTGAGAACACCCATGCGAAGTTTCATGCTTGTATCATAATTTGCACGATTCATCTGAAAATTCGACGTAAGCTGCTCCATAATAGGGATGTTATTCAGGAACTATCAGAACCTGGTCTCATCGCGAGCAATTCACGATTTTCTTTGACTTTCAACGAGACGTTACACTGCTCTTAGGTTCTCAAAAAGATGATATATGTGATACTTAATTCTACGATTCATCATGACAACGAATGTGAGCCAGAGGATTCAAGAAAATCGAATATTATTATCAATTGTGATCGAAATAAATCAGGTGTACTCTTGATCAATTGTGTCGACCGTATTCTTGCAAAAGAAAGGAGAGAAGGTGGCCGTTCGCGATATTCTGAAACTTGATTGATATGGCTTCATACAGTGCCTTCATTATTTTTGCATCAATCCATCCGCAATACCGTCACGGAGTATCTGATAGACTCGTTTGTTCTTGATCGAATAAACGACACAATGGATGGCGGTATCCAATGACATATAAAGACTATATTTTATATATGACGTGGCACCCTTTTGCTGCAGGACAAATAAAAAAGTAAAAGGGCTATCCTCCATTCAAATGGATCTTATATTAAGCAACAAGTCTTCTTTTTACTCGGAAATGGCTTGCATATATCCACTGGAAACTGCAACAGAACTTCTATTATGCTGTTCTTCCAGTAAACCTTTAAAATGAATGCCCATATTTCAAGCGTCTAGACAACGATTTTAGCTACAAAGCATGTTCTATGATAATTGCAACTCCTTCTTAATTGTTGCAAGCACCGCAGTACTATTTTGTGATTAAATTGTAATGGATCAAAGAGAAACAATACAAATATAGAAATGCGATGTAATGTATTATACATGTATATAATTCTTTGTTTTAGAACAAAAAGAAATTTCTAGTCTATTATGCTTATGTTTATGCAATAGAACGATATGCAAAACAAATCAAATCCTTAACTTGATGATTAATATCTGCACACAAAACGAAAATATCAAGGAATTTCGAAAATATTTTCAATACAAAGCCATGCTACAAAAGTCCTGATTGTCATCACACTTCGGCTGTCTTTTGGGAGAGAGAAGATACAGACGATAGATGACTTTCAAGGCGATTTCTGTACACCATTGACAAGCTTTATAACTCTGGCACAACTGAATTATGTCTATGGCGGGCTACAACGGCAAACTGTGACGCCAAATACACGTCTATATATGGCACCAACGTAAATAATAATAATTGGCTTTATTGCGAAATAAAAGACGCATATCGTTTACAAAAGTGACATAAGATGACAAAGGACAAAGAAAAGGAAAAATCCGTTACTGTGGATCACTGTTACTCAGAAAACGTCACTGTGGATCATTCGATTGATGAATGTCCTTCGCTATTCGCACTAATTGTCTTTCTCTCCAGCCGGTCTAGTCTTGGTCTGTCTTGGCGATGATTCGAGTGATCACAGTCCTTTATATACAACTCTTTGCATTCGTCATTGGTATCTTTTTTGAATGCCTCCAATATAATAAAAATAGCCGTACATGCCTGAGAAAATCTTCTGAAATATTGGATGAATTGGCCTGAGGAAAATGTCTATAAACCAAATAACATGAAATGGCTGCGGTCGAGCAACAGTCGAGTACGTCAGTGTCAGAGAACACACGGAGCATCATCAGACATCTGTGATAAAACACCTTACATCTGGTCTTCCGGTCATCAGGGTAAATCAATTTTATATAGTAACAACATTTGTCAAAAAAACGTGTCTTCCGCCTGTAAAATCCTTCGTTCTGAACCGATTTTTATAATTATTTTTTCATCTTGATCCTTAGGATCTCCTCTTTTCGGTCATCATCAATTCAAATCAATCCAACAAAGCCTTCTTTATGAAAAACTTAGCTCAAGGCAGAAAGAGTACCAAAAAACCCTGATCCCAGCATAGGTAGGTTCTCTATCTTAGGGAAGACTTTCGTTGTGATCCACTTAAATTATACATATAAAGGTATGTATCATGTGAAAGCGCATGAGCAAAGCTTATCAACCAGACGGTGATTACATTTACGTGGGACTATTCTTCAATTAAACTTTGTCCTACAAAAACTGTTTTCTGACTGATGCACATTTTTCAACTTAGAAATGATGTTTTTACTTTCTTTATACGACGAAACACATCATTTGTGAGTATAGGTGTTGCATCAAAAGGAAAAATATCAACTTTGCATCATCACAATTGAGAAATTGTGGATTCAAAAAATGACTTGTTGGACCTATTCTTTCGACAAGACGTTTTTGATTTTTTGCAAACTTTCAATTTGATGCTGAAGCCACTTTTTTGTGTCCGGATCTCATGAAAACTCACGTAATTCACGGGGCTTGGAAATTGACTTTAACCTTGAAATAATTGTCCATTTTACATAATAGACATTACCAGGTGTCTATTCTGACCGATAATTTTGTGGTCTCGGTCAGATGGACATTTTCTGCAGTTTTACGAGATTTTGAAAATGATAATCATTGTCTTTTCTATGTTATCAAGATCCATGATGTAGACATTCATGCGAAATTTTGTTTGAAAAGACAATGATTATCATTTTCAAGATCTCGTAAAACTGCAGAAAATGTCCATCTGACCGAGACCACAAAATTATCGGTCAGAATAGATACCTGGTAATGTTGTGCAAATACAAAACTTGTACAGATGCTGATTTGCTGTGGTCGCCACTATGATTTTCGGATTCAGCGTGAAAAATTGACCATATATACAAATTTTCAAGGAAAACGAAGTTGCAAAGTTGAAAAGACAAAAATTGCCCAAAATGTTGTTATAATGGATTGACCGTTCAACATTGGAAAGCCGGGCCGAATGCGATGAATGATCCCCTCTGATATCTTTATACACACTCATATGAACGTCACATCTCCTGTTAAGATGCGCTGAAACAATGACGCATAACTTGATTTTTGAATTGAATCTACATTGAAATGACCTCTTATGCTTCATTAACAGAAACTTGTCCTGGATTGTGTCTTACTTGATCTTTAATTATCAAGCTCGGCAGTTTTCTAGAACTGTTTTTAAAAACTTGTGTTTTTATTGCATTTTTTAATACAACGTTTTTGGCAGACTGGTCATTTTTAACTCATACCAAATTAGCATACGTCTGTCTCGGCACTTCATTTTGTCCCTATAAGCTACTCAACTTACGAAGGAAGTGCAAAAACAAGAATTGATCACGTGTCAGGAATTTATATTAAAAAGAAATGATAAAGTAATCAACAATTCGCTCATAAAGATACATAATTTCGTCAGTCATCAACAATTGAAACAATCATGTTAAATGGGGAATATGGATTTCATAATTTGCTTTGATTGTTCAGGATAGAAGAAAGCTTCTGACTGAGCATGATATTTCCTTTGATTTTCAGCTTCCCTTGCATGTAAGCCTGAAAAAAACAAGGAATCATTAGAAATGCAATTAATATTTCTACTTAGCATTTTTACTTAATCCTGCACACTCTTACACCGTAGATGGACGGGGCCTCGATCTCTGGACCTTCTGTATCACCGTTCGGCGCGCGGTCATTAGCCAACTGAGCTATCCTCACATCTATCAACTTCTAACGGCCACAGAATAAGACTGTTTAAATGCAACCTGAATTAAGGCAACGGCACAGTCAGGAAATTGCTAGGTGGGCCAAAGAGCATTTTTAATACATTGTCTGGATGGCAAAAAATGTCTATCCCCGCGTGCGAATTGCTGGGAATTATCTCTTTCAAATTGTTCCGATCGCCACGATTCGAACAATTCAGGAATTTGCAGCAATCCACAAGGAATGAATGACTACATTTTTCATTCCAGCAATGCATTTTTTGCCCGCTTTTCAAGTTCCTGACTTTGCAGGTGTTTTGAATTAGCTCGTACTTCTAGGAAACTGACGTGCTTCAATTATCCAATAGAGCTTCGTTACAGTTCATCTTACGTTCATGCTGCAGTTGGCATTCTTCCAAGGCACTGTGAGGTAACTACTCCTACATTTCTTGCAAAAGTCTTCGGATTTCTTGTTAAATAATACTCATAAATTCTTTAAGATCACAAGCAAAATCTTGGTCATCCTTATCTGATACTTATCTTGCCTAATCACATGACTATCATGTCGAATATCGCAGCAGCTGTTCTATCTCCCCATCTTGAATAACGCAAGGTCGTAGTTTTATTCAGGTGAATGCGGACATCCAAGGTGGCCATCAATATGACAGCTTACGCAATCACTCAGTGGGATCAGCAAAAATAAGGCGACTCGGTACGTTGCGGTTTTATCATCTTATGGTTGTCTCATCGACGTCGTCTGTGACAAACGAAGACAGAATCGGGGAGTAGTGACGTTAAAGCACCATTTTTAAGGCAGTAATCATATAATCAGTGAATTGATGAGCTAGCATGAATTAATATAATTAATAATCATGATATAGTAATATAATCAGGATTCATAAGGTCAAAACATTTTTCAGCCCGAAGCACCAGAGTCAAGAAGTATCTACTCACTACCACACACTTCAAATTTCAATATTAAATAATTAAAGGTTACACTAGCGCGAGTTTAATCAAGAGTGGTGTAACCGAATTGTCACCACAGTTCGCCAAACTGACATTACTTCCTCGATGTATGAGTTGTATGAAATCATAGATATCGGACCGCGTCACCAATGATTTCTGAAACCGTTTCTAAACTATCGACAGACAGAATTTCATTGTCTAATTGGTCTATCGGTATGTCATAGACTCATAGCACTCAATTTCTACACAAGATTGCTGCATTCAGACAGAAATTCATGACATAGAGAGGAAGCATTCTTTGTCAACTTACCCGAATGTTCTCTATTTCTCTGGTGTGTTATCTATTCTTTTCGTAGCTAACTTCATTATTAACTTTCAGTTGCAGTTACTATCATGGAGAGAATGCACTTCTATGACATAAATGATCAGCTAGAGTGCGCCTTTGAATGTTTCCTCTTTAGACATCGCAATCCAAGCACTTTATGCCTGGATATCAGCAGCTCAGACGGCGCTTTTAATCTCTGGAATGTTCACCTTATCGCTATATGGATAAGGCTATAAAGGTAAAAGACTTCGATGTTTGAAACTCATTCTGTTTCATATCAAATTGTTGAATTACTGTGGTAGAGTTTCTGCAATTAGCCAATTACATAGAAATCAATGTTTGCTGCATCCACAGAATTAGACCGGTCGTCTCTTCCTCTGTTTGACTAGAAAGGAAGCATTGGAACATTTAACGTTAATGAAATGGCACAATCTACTGACATAATGCCATAGCAATCGAACAATAAGCAGCCAGTTCAATATTAAGCACACCAAATTGTACAAAGTGTCAGTGGCTGCTATCGACCGGATCACACAGCAAAGAGACACAGACGATGTCAAAGTCTACAGAGAAGTTTGTGAACGTTTTTCATGCACCTTTTAAATAATGATCGGAAGGCCTCAACATTATCGAGAAATCTTTACGCAATGATCTGAATTCTTCGAATCTGAAGGAATGGTGGCGATCGGAGCATTTTGAAGGAATTCAGAGCAATCTGCACGACTATTTTTCCTATCTATATAAGGCATCAAAAATTTCTTTTTGTCCACTTAGTAAGTTAGCATGTGCCATCGTTTTGAATCAGTTTGTATTTCTAGCCAAGTGATACGATTAAACAATCTAATTCTGTGGCAATCTTATAAAAAACTTCTCGACAGGAACTGTGAAGGTTAATGGTCATGTCAACTCATGAATTAATTGAATAGGTTATATATCTAATGTAATTTTTCTGAATCACAGGGCATCTGAATGAATGACGATGACGCAGGTGGTGACTCGCTCTTCACGTTTCCCATGCACCGATAATTTTCCACGATCCTAAATGGCCACAGGATTACAGTTTTGTCAACTTGGTCTTTATCATTCACCGTATTTCGCAGTGTCAGTATCACAGGTACCAACAAATGCAAAGAATGTTTTCTATGGCGAAAGGGAAGTTGGTCAGTTGATATAGGTCACTGTGGGGGAGTGGTGGAAGGCTGCGTGGTCGAGTACCGTCGGAAAAAGTCAACAAGATGGGCGAAGTCTGTGCCACCACCGTCCAAGTCTCCGGCGGGGAATAGTGACGTCATCGTTCATCCCTTTTTGTACAGTGCTCTTTAACAAAGGTATCTTTCGTGGCAGACTTACTTCTTTTATGGCTAAAATTTTGAATAATGTGACTGCGAAATACATTGTAATATAATTGTAGATTTTCCATTGAAAGAAAATGTAGACGCCTTGTCCTTTGTATACATGAGCAAGTCAATTCTAAAATATGAATTTGATTGCCCAACTGTATACAACACACAGATTTCGTTCATCATACTTCACCGCAAAGTCTCTTTCATGTAATTTTCATGGAAGCATTTAACTTGATATAAGACACAAGGAATAAAGGGATAGAAACTCATGGGAACTTGGCATTGAATGATTTTCGCAGTTTATCCTCACAATCACTAAGTGAATCCTGAAACTTGAGGGAACATACAAAATCGAGCAGCTTTCATTACTTAAAAACTTGTTTATGGTGTGAATATTGTTGTCCAATTCTTTCTCAGTTGTTAGCTCAGTCTGTCGTATTGTAAACTAACCAAGTTCATGCACAAAACTTTGTTCAAACGAAGTATTGCAAAAATTGCCAATTCTCCCTCACAACTTGAGACGACTCAATAGCGCATTTTTATAGAGCTCTTTTTCTTACCTCGCACAACACTATGATAGATCTCAATTTGATGTTTTGGTCCCGCTATGCAAGCCAATTAGCCATGAAAAATCCAGATGCATGGGAGTATTGTTATTTATCAAGTTCTGCCACGTTTAGATTAAACGAAGTTCATTTCATTAAAGACATGCTTCGGTCTGTTGCCCCGTCTGCGTACTTGGGTCTATAGATGACATTTCTCTATACTGATGGTCATGGCCAGAACTTCACACACAGAGGGGCAAGAAAATCAATTTTCTATTGAACGTAATGCAAACATAAATCTGGATTCTGACGGACCATAACATTGACACCAAAGAGTAGGTATATTAGGTAGAGTGGTAATACTTTAAATTTCATTAAATGAACTCGAGGGGGATACAATTGGGTATTGCCACCAAATGTTAGAAATGCAAATTTTTGCAGCTTTGAGGAAATGAATGCCATGGAATTGAGTAATCATGATAGTAATTCAAAATGAATGATGGTATTTTGCAGATTCTCAGTGTCATGACAGCTTTGGAGATTTAATGCCTGTTAAATTAGCAATTCGATGGGTTCCTGTTACTTTCATGCTCAACCTCAAGAGTATTTCCTTAAGCGTGATCATATCACAGGCAGCCTGCCACTGGCAGAGCAAAATCACATAATCAAATACCATGATTTCAATTAACTTTGAAAGATGTAAATGGATCCACATCACTATTCAGATTCAAGAAGTGAAAAATGAATTTCGTGAATCATAAAATCATGACGATGAAAATTGAAGTAAAACTTGAAATTTCAGCCAAGAAAGCACGGATAAGATCGCGACTTTTTCATGAAGACTTCCATTATAATACGGATCATGAAATTCCCTTGATAATCAACTTAATTTCCGCTTAGTTGGGATGCTTATTAGCAAATATTAATTACTTTTGATATCCAACTTGCTTCATACTACTTATATAGGAGAGTCATGTAGGTAGTTTATAAATTGGCAAATTTTGACTTTTTTCAAAAGTGCTCAAATAATTTTTTGGACCACGGGAACGTAATCTCCACAAAAAACTGAATATTTTCATACAAAAGTTTTCGCTGTATACAGATACTTATTTGAGTCGACACTCTATCTACTCTATGCTTGACACCACATTAGATGTGCAAAGTCAGTAAATTTCGATCTTGAGCAGTCGAGCGATGTGAATAACATTTCCATTTGACGAATTTATCACGTAAAAAATTGAGTCAACGATATGTACTTTTCACTAAACAAATGTCTCAGTATAACGGTTGAGACTCCCATGTTCCCTGTTAAATAAGAGCACTGCTGCATTGCGCGTGCTTGTCTAATTACGTAAGCCAAAGTGAGACGAATATATCCACACCAATCTCCATCGCTTGCTACGATTGCACACAGTGCCTGAGATATGATTCGTTCTTTCTAAACTAGCCCACAGACGGGAGTGAATCCAACTCTGTGGTTGGGCTTCATCAGCATAGTGGGCAGATTCGAACCAGCGACGTGGGAAATAGACGACATGCATATAGACCCTCTAACCACAAGGCCATCGGAACATGCGGTTCAAAGCGTGAATTGACTAGTAAGTGGTTGTTTAATTGTAGGCATGTGGGTGTATGTTGACAAGTGTCTGGTGGACTTCTCGAACTATGAGTAAATCAATCCTCTGAGGAAGTTTCAAGTTCTCGATCGAATCAAGTACAGCTTTAATACATCAATGATTTTGACCATGTGATCCGATACTCGGATGTGATCAAATACGCTGACGATATAAAATTGAGTGTAGGTTTCTCAAAAAGCACAGAAGATCAGGCTTTCAGTGTCTCACGTCTTCAGGATGACATCAACTCTGCGCATCAGTGGTCTCTCGTCAATTCTATGCCTCTGAAATGTTCGGTGGTGGACTTTGCTAGCTTTTCACCCGCAACTTATCAGATTGATGAAACAGATCTTGCAATTGAAACTGTGGTTAGGTTTAGGATTTGGGTATACAAATTTCACCGGACTTTCCGAATATTTTCTCTTGTCATTTTAGCGTCATGGTCTCCAGAGGTAATCAACTGCTCGGTATCATCTTGAAGTCATTCAAAACTCGCGATGCAACCATCTTGACAAATTTATACAAAACTTACGTACGCAGTCTGATAGAATATGGTTCAATTATTTGGTATCCCGTTTTTGAATACGAAATCAATGCGATTGAAGGCATACAGAAGCGTTTTCCTCGTGCTTTTCCTCATCTTCGGTCCCTGCATTATCGTGATCATCTTGACAAGCTCAATTTGCTGAGTCTCCGAGCGCGCAGGTTGCGCTACAGGCTGATATTTGTTTTCAAAGTTCTGCATGGCTTGACGGGGACATTACATTCAGTGACTTTTTTCAGTTTTCCCAATACACTAATACTCGTTGACATTCTTGCAAATTGGCGGCAAAACTGATCAAGCACAAGCGATATCAATCATTTGTCACTTATGAAATTGTGTCACACTGGAACGCGCTCACTGATGATGAAGTTTCTGCAACTGATGTTACTGATTTTAAAAGTAAAGTTACTTCCTACTTCCAGCGTTCAGGAATATGGTGAATCCTTTTCAATGTTAAGTTCGACCCATATGAGGGTCTCGTATCTGCTTTGTGTATTTTTCATTACTTGCATGTGACTTCTTGTATACTGAATACAAGATCGCAGCCGTCAAATTGGAGACTTCTATGTTCAGGTCATCAACCGTGTCAAGAAATAAGGATTTCGTCTCGCATTGTTAATGCTGTTTCAAAAACCAACATGTCTGAATGATTCCATTTATGCGATTTATGCTGCAGGCGAAAAATCATTCGAACAAGCAAAATTCACTCAATTTCTAATGTTCTGCTCATTTCCAGTTTTTATGAAGTAATTAAAATACAATTACCGAATTTTCCACATAAAATCATCGAAATAATCACACGACTTCTGCTTCAAGGCAACCATCATCATCCAAAAATAAGATTCTGAAAAGCAACGTGTCCACAAAAAGGGCTATTCTTCTCTCCCCACCTACGCTTGACACTGTGAGGATACTCAACAGTATGATGTGTTTTAGCATCATGTTACATAAAGACCCGAAGCAGTGAGAACGTCGCCTTTCGAAAGTTCAATCCTTGGAATTAGATTCTGTCCTTAACTGAGAGCTGAAGATATAACCAAGATTCCAATTGCAGACATTTAGTGTCGATAATAGATTCAGTGATTACCATCATAAGAAAGTTCATTTGTAGGAGAAATCACAACAGAAATATGGAAGAAAAAGAGTTGCACTTCTCTTTGCAGCATTTATAAATTGAGTCAGACGTGTCATGGTGTTTAATTACAGTAATCCCTCCTACTTCGCTGTATCGCTGTTTTCATAAAATATTTCAATTTTTATCACAGAAATTTCGTTATTTCACGGGGCTTCGTGGTCACTCGAATTCTTTCATTTTCATCTAAAATGATAATTTATGCTTAACCAAGTCTGAAAGTGATGAGGAGGAAGATTCTGATAACCCCGCACAAGTTGAAGAGAAAGTTGGCCTGACTTCGGAACGTCTCGCGGATCTGGTCAGGAGTGCTAAAGAACTTTAAAACAAGGCTGAAAAATGGGACGATCACATGGTTCGCTCTCTACTGTTCCGTAACGCAATTGATAGCGCCATACAGGTGTACAGAGATCTGCGCGCAAAAACAAAGAGGCAGCATCAGCAACTTCCCATCTCTATGTTTCTTGAAAAAATAAGCGTGAAGAGACTGCACCACCACCACCGCCAGAAGGAGAACCCGACGAAAGGCCAGCTGAGGTGATGTCCTTTGGACAGCAGTAGTAAGCTCTTTGCTGTGTTTTTTATTCCCTATATTGTAATACACAATGTTTTTCTACAGATTCGTTTTGCTTCTAAAATGCTTTAAGGGTGTATGAAAATGAATGTATCAAAATACACTGCATACATTTCATTACAGTATTGTTTATACACTGTACTATGCACGTATTCCTTGTGAACAAGCACAATTCTACATACATGACTATACATATAGTCAGACCGTTTCAAAAATAATTGCACAGAAGCTAAGCCATTTTTAAATGAAATTGTCTTGCTGAACTCTTTGGGCCACTTCTAGTTGACCTCGAAGAATCTGGCCTATCTAGTATATACTAATACACTCTATACCCTTCAGGATTCACCAAAAAGTAATTGCAATAGTTGGATGACAGCAATCAATTCATTGGAATCATATGATGTTAGCAATCATTAATTAGAATTTTTTAATTACAATTTGATTAGATTAATTTTTGATTTTAATTTTCGACTTAGATTAAAACTTGTGCTACACCTATTTAAGCTGCATACAGACCGTTTCAAAAGTAATTGCACAAAAAAGCTAGGCCATTTTCAAATGAAATTTTCGTGTTGAAGTCCTCTATCAATTTTGATAAACGATATACCATATGAAACCTTATGTTCCATAGATTGTTTTGACATATATTTCTCTGTCATGTGTGGTAAAACTGTGGTCAGTACGCCTTCTGAAAAAAAATTGAGCGTTTTCTTTGATGCAGGATTTCAACATGATGACGACAGAATTTTTTTATGAAAGTTGGCAGAGAGCATGAACTATCAGACAGCTTCATCATGATACACGGTTTTAACGATTGACTGAATGTACAAAAAGATGCAATACTAATTTTTTACCGGAAAATTGTTGCTAAAAAAATCTCACAAGATTTTCTCACTGATGAAGATGTTTAATTTCAATAACCTTTGTACCATGTGAAAGGTTATGTCAAGCACTTTAATTTGGCAACGCGTTTAGCATATGTCTGGTCAGCTGTGGCCAGCAGACTTAAAAGTATGAATGTTTGGTCAATTCGTTCACCGACACCTACAGACAAAACTATGCAATACAGAAAATTGAGATTATCACCATTGAATCAGGCTCGTGTTAAGCTTTCAGATGATATATTGTTTTTCGAATTCGGACATCAATTTGTGCAATTTCATTCAATTTACACTTCTACCTAATTTTGCGCCACTTTCGCGTTAACAATGTTTTTAACGGTCAACTTCAAACTTAACAACTACTGTTGTATTAACGCCGGTGCTTTCGAGTTTAGGGTTAAAATAATGCTGGTGCTATCAGCTCCAAGAATATGTAAGTTTTACCAAAATCGGCCCATCCGTTCACTGACAAACGTCAGATTTGTATTATTCCCATAGTCAGCCATTGCGTGGGTCATCATTTCCCTCACTTTTGAGGTCAGAAGAAGGTCAGAAGAAATTCGAATCTCGGATCAGACAAGGGCTTGTCTCGTCTATGCACCTGTTCACAGCAAACAGTAGCATTTCCTTCACGCCGTAGGAATGACGACGCTTGCGTTGCGTCCGATAAATGGAGCAGCTCATCAATGATTAGAAAGAGAATGAGTGACACGTGGGCCATCATGATATTGATATCTGAAATAGCATCGTGAAAGTAACAAAGCAGACAATCACTAATTACTTCATTTAATTAGGCAAGCCACATCACTATGTTTCCTGAACCAAGCGTCTCAGCTGACCAAGTAAATAAGTTTGTTGATCGATTATCAGCATGCGATTAAATTTGACGAGAATATACAAAAGACAAGAATTTTTTGTGCTGTGCAACGATTTAGGAAATGGACTGTAATATGTAATCGCAAAAGGCTAGAAAGCATTTTAAGTTTTGATGTGTTAAAATTGTGGTTCACACTTCAAAAAATCTGTTTTCTACTTCGAGGATGGGTCTGGAACGTAACCACCGCGAGGTAGGAGGGATTACTGCACTTAGTTTCAAACCAACCATTTTTCAACCATAGGTACGGTGAGATTCGCTCCATCTGTTGCATTTTTGCTGCGGACATTTGATCTAAGTGCAATTTCAAACAATTAATAAAAACCGCTGGATTTGGCCCACTATTCAACTTTTTGATCTATTTTGAAATGCTTTTTGTCGCAGAGATGCTTATTCGTGAAAATCATCAAGAAGAAAGAAAGACCCGAAGTTTTTAATCAGGAAAATACACAAAAAATCCTAGATATTTCCATTATTAACAAAACGTTTGAAAATTAGCATTTACCATGGAAATCCGACTTTTTGCTTTGTCTGTTGTGGGACTAGAAAGGACAATAACGATTTGTTGATGGTGATTCTAGATTCTCGGTCAGGCACCGATCTAAGTCAAAGTTGCTAGATCTTACAAAAAATAAGGAAGGAGCAATATTTCTGGTAGAATCTTTTTAACTGCTGCATTATTGACAGATACATGCTTAAAAAGTGGAGGGTTGCTGATATTTGAGCTGTTCCAAAGACTTCGCCCCCTCAACTTGAATCCCTTCGTCCCATCTCTCTCTTGACACTCCCATCGAAGATATTTGAGAAGATCATATTGCGCCATATGAAGCCACATTTTATTGACAAAGTCGACCCTTTTCAATTCGCATATCTTCCTCAGTCGCAACTACTTATGCTTTGATCCATCTCCTTAACGTCATCACCTATATTCTTGATGATGAAAGGACTCTCGGGGCCGCTATTCTATCTCAGGACTTTTCTAAAGCCTTTGACACTATTTCCCATGAAACTCTCTTAGATAAAATGGTTCACAGTAATTTCCCTGAAGGCTTTACTTCTTGGACAGCATCGTATTTAGATGGTCGGGCTCAAAGGACAAAGATCAACAATAATTTCAGCAGCACGTGTGTCGTGAGAGTAGTGTGCCTCAGGGTTCTGTAATTGGACTTTGCCTTTTTATTTTTTATGTATCTGATTTGCTATCATGTCTTGATTGCAAATACATTAAGTATGCCGATGTCACTAACATCATTCTCGAAATCAAGGCAGATGACAGAGCATTTGAGGACAAAATACGCAACATCACCACCACCACAACATGGTACCATCAAAGTGATGATGCCAACCTCGTTTGGAATCCTGAGAAGTCCAAACTATTGATTTTTCCCATCTACAAACTGCCCTCTTTTCTTTATCCCTGGTGCCCCGCAAGATGTGGTCCATTATCTTGTCCCACATCGTCCAGTATTATGTTGAATTAACCAGAACTTTACGCGGACAATCTGCATTCCCAATTAGCACAGCTATCGCCCTATATTCTTACATATGTCGCTTTACTTGAAATGTTGTGAGTTAATTTTGTGTAATGATTTTCATTGTTTCGGAATATACAGTTTCTTCTCTTGTGTAAAGAAACAAATTACTGAAACATGCAACACTTTTAGATTGTTGCCACAAGGCGACATGTTGTAATTTAACAGACGAAAAATAGCTGAGTGTCTTGCTGAATCTGAACCATCGACCCCTGACATTCTAGGCCAACGCTCTACCAACTGAGCTATCGACCAGAACGACATAATGAATCATGACATATGAATCTAATTCTGTGTGTAGAACAGCGTTGAAACGTCCATCATTCGTCAACAGCTGCGTTGGACAGACCACTACATGTTCACTTCCGAATCAGTCTGTATGAAGAGCTTACCCAATCCATGCCGAGAGGGACAATTCGGTCCCCTGGCGTTTGCCTACGTTAGTTCTCTAATAGCTACTATACTGGCGAAAAAACGGTCGGGGACTGTTTGAAAGGATAAAATGTTGATTTCGAAACCGGCCGTCGGCCGGACACCTTGGAAAGCAAATAATTATTATGTGGCCGAATTTCGAAAGCCAATTTGTCAAGCAGATACTATTTCCTGTAATTCAACAATATCAAAAACAATAGCTGCACTATGATAAAGCACTAAATGCACCACAATGGTTGCGAAACTTGTTGTCCAATACTGTAATGTATTGACAGTTATTTATTCACTTTTTTAGGGGCCTCAGTAAAGTAGTGAGCCGCGAGACGGCTCCCGGCCATCAATTTCAAAACGCAGCGCTTCGGTTTCCTAGAAAGGAAGAATCATGTCTAACCTTAATATCGAAATGGCACATCACAGAATTAGACAACTTGCTCCTTCTCGAATGGATAATGCATGTATCGCTTGCTATTGGAGATGGCAAACAATAAGCTGTCAGCAGAGGACACCAGAGCCAGTGAGAGATGCGTGCGTGCTGTGATATCACTTCGCACACACCAAAACACACATCGCTGTTTGGCAACATTCGATTCAGTGTATGCACTATGCAGTGAGCAATGCTGAGAAGACGATGGTGAAATCATCAAGTGAACTAATTTTCGTACGCCTGCTACTTTTTTCAATAATGATCGGAAGGGCCAACATTATGGAGAAAACTTGTGCGCAATGATCTGAATTCTTCGAATCTGAAGGAATTGTGGCAATCGAAGCACTTTGCTGGAACTCACATTAATCCGCAAGTGACGCACAACTTTTTTCCTATCTCTGTAAGGTGTTAGGAATTCCTTTTTGCCCACCTAATAGGTTCCTCTATGTACCGTCGATTTCGAATTAATCACACTTCTAGCAAACCGAAGCAGATAAACAAAATATTTAATTCTGTGGTTTTGCATGAAGATAATGCGCAGGATTTGACCACTGACGCTCAAGCAATCCATTCTATAAATAAGTTCACTTTCTTCGCTAACTCCGTCACTGAGATAAATTCATCCATTTTAGGAATCTTGTTTTAATCAAAATCTCTTCAAAGCGACCTCTCTATCATCTTTCTCACTTATATATTTTCATTCATGGCATTAATTTCGTCGCAATATCGCTGTTTGCAGTTCTTGTCACAATATGTTTCAGTGAACGTCGAAACTGCAAATTTTTGCATTTCCTATCAATGTGTAAAGCGCAAGTTGAGTTTGTTTCTGCTAACAGGAATGAGCCAGAAATTCAACTCTTAATTTGGGACACGCCCTTTTGGCAAATGTAGGAAGAACGTGTGGGTATCGTCAGGGTGGCTCTTTCACTGACACCTGAACTAATTCCCTCTATGGTCTTCAACTGGAGAGAACAATAGACTTGACCAAAAGTTGCATCTGTTTCCATTAGTAGATGAAAACCTTGAATCTGATTTTCCCACATTGTGACAATGCCTGAAACTGCAATGAACAAAGACATTACAATTTCGATGTAAGGCAAGAAACCACGTGAAGAGGAGCTGGTGACTGAATTAAAATGAATCAATTATCACAATAAGGCAGATTGCGACAGCAAAATCATTTTTCATTTTATCCTCTTCTAAACCTTGTTTCTCGTATTGCAAAATGAAGATGCCATGAAATTCTATTCCTCAGTTTCAGTTGGATACCAGGCTCATGAAGGAAGGTTACTTGAATTCTGGGAAGGATAATGTTCTATTGAATTGCGTCAACATGTTATGACAGGTTGTTTAGAATGCAACTGTGGCACAGAAATTTTGTGGTTGTGTTTTTTTATCCCGTGTAGAAGTTAAGACTCATGGCAAAGCAGATGTCATGAAGAGAACCTCACGAGTCCACAAATTCACATACAAAATCTACAATATCATTGAAAACTGTCCAGCTATTGAGGTACATACTGTCCGTAATACCCTGGCTTCTCTTTGCATGCCGAATCTTCCTGGCAGCACACTTTCAGAATTTATGAGCCACTGTCTCAGTCAGTCAAGGCTATGGTTAGCAAGCCTTCAAGTGAGAGCGGTGCCACCTCCCCAGCAGGCGGCCCCTTCATGTGAGAGCGGTGGCATTGCTGCAGCAGGAGGCCTGTCTCACAACGTTATAGTTAGCAAGCCTTCAAGTGAGAGCGGTGCCACCTCCCCAGCAGGCGGCCCCTTCATGTGAGAGCGGTGGCATCGCTGCAGCAGGAGGCCTGTCTCACAACGTTATAGTTAGCAAGCCTTCAAGTGAGAGCGGTGCCACCTCCCCAGCAGGCGGCCCCTTCATGTGAGAGCGGTGGCATCGCTGCAGCAGGAGGCCTGTCTCACAACGTTATAGTTATCAAGCCTTCAAGTGAGAGCGGTGCCACCTCCCCAGCAGGCGGCCCCTTCATGTGAGAGCGGTGGCATCGCTGCAGCAGGAGGCCTGTCTCACAACGTTATAGTTATCAAGCCTTCAAGTGAGAGCGGTGGCACCTCCCCAGCAGGCGGCCCCTTCATGTGAGAGCGGTGGCATCGCTGCAGCAGGAGGCCTGTCTCACAAGGTTATGGTTAGCAAGCCTTCAAATGAGAGCGGCGGCATCTCCCCAGCAGGAGGCCTGTCTCACAAAATTATAGGTAGGAGGAAGTCTTCAAGTGAGAGCGGTGATACCTGTACCTCAGTGTCAACCAGTTTACACAAGTACGACCGCTTCGCCAACCGAGCCATCACACCATGTCATATTTTGTAAAACTCAAGGTTGTCATATTTTCAGTTGCATGGATTATCTTTGATAAGATAAAAATTCCTATCTTGCATCGTCTCTTTACATTCTTTACATGCATTGTACATCAGCTAGTTCACGAGGGATAGATTTGGTCACAATCAAATATTTCGAGAGGTCTTTCATTCATGAAATTAACGATGCATTCAAGAGTGCACGAAAATACTCTCCAAGTTTGTAGCTATTTCTGACATATCGTTTCTTCAAAACAAGCAAATCAAAGGGAAGGTTCATTAAAATATCTCTTCGAGTTCATTACAGCTTTTAATTATCATTCCAAATATAGGCAGAGAAGTCATTTCATCGCATCGCATTTCAATCTTTATTGAGGACAAGCAACATTTGTTACCTTTCATCAGGTATGTATCGCATGAGCAATTCTTGTGCATGCATTTTTAATTGACTGAAAAACGAAGCTAACATCTCAAAAGTAGCCATCGCGATCACCAAATAATTTCTTTGAGCAGCAAATCAATGACATACAGATAGCAGCAGGACAAATACATAATCCGCACGGTTTAAACAACATAGAAATAAAAATGTCACCATATGTCGCTTCTTAGCAGACTTGTGTCAATTATTCTTGAATTATAAATGATTACAAACATAAATAACACTGATTTTCTTCTATTGCTTTGCAATTACTCAAGATAATTGCCCGTAATTAAATTAAATTTTGACAAATTTCATCGCAAATTTCCTTGAAAAAAAACAGCAATGTTTGTCTCTTCTCATGACGGGGCGAGGTGCGCCTTGAAAGCGTTTAAGAATTAAATCCATTTTACCTGAAATGAAAGGTTTTTGATCGCCTCTACATGAATATAAGCTGCGATGACCATTAATTTGAAACAATAATATAGTTATACACTCGTACAAATCCAAGTATTGTAACGCATGATCGACGCAGAGAGCAAAGTAATTTAACTTGCGCACTATTAAAGACTATTGACAGAAAAGTAATTGCAATTGCTTCTCAAATACAGGGTTGAAAAATTAGTTGATTACAATTTCTAAAGCACTAATTACAGTAATTGTAGTTGAACCATTGTAATAGTAAGAAACTACAGCGCATCTTTGAAGGTCGGATGAAACACTTCGCTTCACTTCTCTCATCGTTTTGACTGCAACCTCTTCAGGTGATGCATTAAAACACTATATAAGGTTGCAGAGCTTTGTCATCACGCTCTCCTTACGCTGTCGGTCTTACTTGTGGTTTTAGTCTGTGTTGCCCATGAGGAAGCGCGAAGGCGTGAAACGTCGGGCCTGTAAATAGTTTTTAATGTCATCTCTTAGCCATAAATTTTAGAAGAAGACAGAACTGGTTTTTGCCTACTCCGATATGATGCATTAAACATTGCAATCTTCACGTTGACTTATATATTGCATTTGCATAAAGGAGACAGATAAAGTATTTCTCATTTGATTTAATAATAAAACGCTCCTCAGTTGAACGACCAATTCTACTGCAGGCAGTGGGCGTGCGTTGACATTATTAATATCCGTCTAACCAGAATTATTTTCGTAAAAAATGAATTCCGATGCATCGTTCATTGCAATATCATTTTCTTTTTCATATTTCAGGAAGATTAATGAAAGTGAAATTCGCCATCGTTCTGATGTCTTCCTCTTGAATTTCCTCATACATTTCGTGATGAACGATTTTGCAACATTGAAATTCCGGTAAGAATGAGGTGCGTGCACTTCCGCGAGATGCAATTGCATTTAGTAAAAGAGAATGCATCTCCTTGTCACTGTTTTGTTAATTTCTAATAACAAAAATGATTTCACATTATTGTCAAGCGTTCCAAGATGTATTGCATTATTACCTTCTGTGCATTTAACTTGCCAGTCGTCATGGCGACAAAATCCTCATCACCGACACCAATAATACACTCTGCAGCCTTGTTTTTTGGTTCACCACGATAAACTTCTCCAATCCGCAAGTCCATGGCTGTAAAGATAGAACAAGCTGTTGACATTTGAGCCGTTGGAATGACGTTCTTCTAATACAAAAAAATAGTTGTACACGTGTAAGTTTGATATAAGGATGTCAGTGCTGCTAATATTAGAACATTTGTCTGTTCGGCTGAAGTTGAAACTGAAGCCGATTGAAAATCCGAAGAAGTATCAAAATTTCTTGCTCTGAAGTGTTCTATTATTCTCAGATAGGCTGAGGTCAAGTTCATGTATGTCTATTCAGGCTCATAAGAGTCTGCAGAAACTCTATCTACTTCTTTCTGTTCTATTGAACCTCTCACAAACGAGGGCCAGGCAGATGTCCATTTCTTTCAGTATGGGAAGCTTTCTGTACATCACTGAATGCCAAAAAATGACACCTTTCCAGTTGGACTGGATTCTTGAGGTGTCGCTCTACTTATCTCTGGGGAATTCCGCACACAGCAGCATCTCACTTTGTCCTATCATAAACACATAATATCGCACTGCTTTGTTCACATGTAGTAGAAGATTGTGATTCGCACACTCGACTAACCACCACGAATATTATTAACAACACTAATATCCAGTAAGTTACATCACATAGTGCATACGGCTTAGACTAAGCGCTAAAATTGCAGTTAAATTAGGTAAAGCATTCAATTAATTTTAATTTCAACAGGAAGCAATTAAACTGAAAATTTAATTGCAATTAATTGGAATCATCAATAAATTGCTTCTAATTATTCACAATCACCATGTGAATAAACTAACTGTTGTCAGATTTTCATTTTTGAAACATGATTTAAACGCATTAGTCTGCATACAGCATCACATATTGCATATAACATGCAGTGAGCATGCATGCTACAACTTCATGGGAGGTAATTGAAATGCATTTCTTTTCCAAACCAACTGATGGTGGACAAAATATTCGATGTTTTTAGGCTGTATTCCAAAGTTATATTCTAAAGTAACTTATAAAGAAAATGTTATCGAATATCTGGTATGTCCTCCTAGAGCAGGGGTGCGCAACCTTTTACATTTTCCGGCCGCCATTTCGAAGGCTGAAAGAATCACGGCCGCACTTAATATGTGTGCAAACAACTAGGTCAATAGCCAATCCTTTTTATATTCCACCACTCAAATTAGCTTTCCCTGGTGAAAGACGCCGTGAAAATCGCATGAAGGCATACTTCGTAAAGAATGAGTTAGCAAGTCAACCCACATACGACCGAAGGTCATTTTTGACCCGGAAAGATTTTATTTAAAAGAGTAGTACACAACACTACCGCTGCAGAAACTGATCTAGCAGGCATCCTTATTCAGGTCATGGACTTGAAGCTAACGCGCGCGAACAATTCGAGCAAACAACAATTGTCCCTTTTGTTTCTTTTAGCTGATGACGCTAGCCATGAATGCACATGAATGTAACTTCCCTAAAATATTCTATTCATGAGTTATCGAACTGCTTGAACGCCTTCATCGCGCCTGCGGGCGCGCAATTTTCTAGGCAGCATGGGCATAAAGGTGTTCGACAGTGCTACTATGGTGACGTTTGTTTTTCGATTACCTTGAACTCCAGAAATATTTGCAATATTCCTTTTCATTTACTTCTCATTGTCACGGCCGCACTTTACCTCTGCTATGGCCGTACAGCCGCAGGTTGCGCACCCCTGTCCTAGAGCTTTAATCAATTGCGCATAAAAAAGCTTCGAAAGCTCAAATGCCGCGGAAAATTACTCAAAGATAATTCGACAAACTTGTCTTCAAGACGTGTGACTTACTAAACAAATCAGCTATGCCAGGGAAGTTTATACCATGAGAAAATTGCTGAAATTTGAAGGGAATCAATGCACCTCCTCTCATTGAAATTAATTACTTGGTCACTTGAGTGACCACTTAAGTGATCATGAAATCTAACATTTATCTTCGACAACGCGCATTGTCACAGCGGAAGAATCACGGCTACCGTCCTACAGGCAAATGTAGAATCGAATTGAAGAATTTGTAAGGCAGTTTTGAGAGAAAGTGCAGAGGTAATACGACGAAGACCCGAGAACATGAGAATTCGAGATCCTTGACAAGTGACCGAAATTGCAATTCAGAATATAACGAACAAAATTGTGCTGAGTGCGATGTTCACATGTTTTCAGGATGCAATTGACATGAAAGATTTTCCGTTGGACTCTTCTTAATCGACGTAACAATGATTTTCTGAGATATGAGCAGATAACCAATGATCTTTGTAGGACTACTGATTTTTTAAGCTACAGAGATTTTTATAAGATATGGTTGGATAACCAATGATTTTTGTTAGACTTTCATTGGTACTTGATTGAATTTTCTCTGAGATTCATTCATTTACATTTCATAAATTATTATGAAATTGAATTTGACTTCTTCTTTTAATGTGACACTGCTTTTGATGATTTTTAGATATCTTTAAAAAAGCTCATAATTAGTTACCAAAAGATGACAAAAATGGTAGAAAAACATGATAAAAATATCAAAAATTTCAAGATCAATACAAATGACTGAATAGTTAATTTACATGTACATGCATATGACCCAGTGATTAACTTATGTAACCAGGCTGCTAACTTACATTGCCAAATGATTAATGTGTTTTGTCTAATTTAATTGATTATTTCTATTGATGTGATTTTTTAATATAATTATAATTATTTAATTGATATTAATGCCAAATTTGTCTTATGTTGAAAATTTCAAATTCCTTGGTGCTATTCTTTCCACAGAGACATGAAGTGGAATAGACATGTGAACTACATTGTTAAGAAGGCATCTCGCAGAATTTTCATGTGCGCAATCTTCAAAGCTGTGGTTGTCAAAGGGGTGTAGTGTTTCTTGCCTATACCGCATTTATCCGTAGTGTATTGACATATGCATTCTCGTGTTTTTGTAATGCAACTGATTACTTACTGCATGATATTGTTCGCATTGAAAGAAGAGTTTTCCAGATAATTGGTTCCTCTCGTTATGAAAAGAAAACTGTTTTGGATTCTGCCAACATAATATGTTTGAAATTGTTTCGTTCTATTGAAAATCATGATGCTCATCCACTTAGGACGATGTTCAATGTACAACCTATTCAAAACACGTCAATGAGATCGGCTGGTACACTTCAGCCACCTGTCACAGAAACTTTTCGTTATAGCAATTTTTTCATAAAATTTTGTCGATTATCTAATTTGCCTCCTATGCTCATACTTTCTATTTTGTGTCATGATGTGAATAACCACTGCATTTCTTCACTTTACTGTCATCGGATGTTTAACTTGCATGGTTCACAGAATTACATTTCCTTGCAGAAGTGAACAAAATAAAAAGATTATTATTATTATTCACTTATATAACCAAGTGAGTAGCCTCTATGACCAAAATGTCCATTTCAATGATAAAAGGTGTAGAAACAAAATTGCTGTGTCTTAACAATGTTTCAGAAATCGCAGAGAATCAGAAAAAATCGAAAAATCGCAGAAGCAGTCGGTAAAAATACAGCAACTATCCATTTTCTTCTATCACTCGTAGGATGACGTTTATCATATGAAAAACAACCTCATCAAAACTTTCGCTCTCACAGGAAAGGTGACTATTCGTCCATACGATGAAGAGAAGCTGTCAGAAGAATCGGTGGTTCCCCGTCATGGTTTCATGACGACGAATTTTCATTTGGTTTAAATACTCTGACATCCACGACAAATGCACTTGATAACCTAAAATTGTCAGATCTGATAATTAATCTCATTCAATGGGGTTTTATAATAATCTTAGCAGACAGGTGAATGAGTTCTATCCCACGTATTGTATCAAAGCATCTCACCAACATCTGCCTGCTTTATTCTGGAAAAGATTTCCATTAGAATAGTTAAATCTTTATTTATATCATCACTTGAGACCACAGAAAATGAAGGACGCTTACAAAGGACAAGCAAATTTCTGTGTTTATTTCTCTCCATTAAATGGGCGATGAAGCGATCGAAAGGAATATACAACTTTTCACACACAGCATCGTATCTGAAAACGTGTGAACACTCATCACCACCAAACAGTGGCATTATTTTTGATCTGCAACTTTCGACGCAGTTTGACACCTTTAAATAAGAGCATTACGGCGTGTAACTCGAAGCGCATGACTTGAATTAAGGGCCGTATTCATAGTCACTGCTATATCTTAGCTACAGCTTAGCTGTAGCTAACTAAACAATATTGGTATTCATAGTTCACAGCTATTTTTTAGAGCTTAGATGCCGTCTTTCAGGTTCCATTATAATAGTTAGATAGCTTTTTAGATGTCTAAACTCTATATTAAAGACTTGGTTTGGTCATGAATTGCATTTCTACAGTTATGGTTTACTTCATTGCCAGAAACAACCGACGGAAGAGATATCACTGCATTGAAAATCCTTTTGAGAATTTCTGCGACACGGAACTTGTTGAGCGCTGCCGCTTTGACAGTGCTGGACTTGCATATCTTTCCGAAATAGTAGAGCAACACATGCCAAATATCAACAGCAACCGTGGTCGTCCAATCTCACCTTCTGTTCAACTGGCTACTGCCTTGAGATACTACGCGACAGGCTCCTTTCAAATTGTATGTGGTGACCTCGTAAACATCTCTCAACCTAGCGCCAGTAGATGCATTACACAAATTACAGACTGTCTATTAACTGAAATCAACAATTTAATCAAATTTCCGAATGGTGAAGAATTGAATAGACAGAAATCTCTATTCTACGACTTGCATGGAATACCTTCTGTGATCGGTTGCATCGACTGCACACATATACGCATCAAAGCACCAAGTTCTCCGGACTCATACGCCTCCATAAATAGAAAAAACTATTATTCTGTGAATTGCCAAGCAGTGTGCGATGCTGAAAGACGATTTACAAATTTTTATGCCGCTTGGCCAGGAAGTTGTCATGATTCATTTATTTTTCGCCAAAGCCAATTGTACAACACATTGCAACAACGGGACACATTCTTGGTTATCTCTGGGGAGGACGCGGCTATCCTGGTAGTGCCTTTATGCTAGTTCCGTATGCAGTGCCAAGTGGACAAGGTCAAGCGCGATACAATTTTGCTCATAGTGGCACTCGGATGCGCATTGAGCAATCTTTTGGCATTTTGAAGCGACGATTTGGATTACTACACAAGGAGCTACAAAAAAGTAACTCGAAAAAAAGGGCAGGGCTCGCCACGGCATGGTGTGATTTTTACAATAACATTGCTATCACTCGCATATGCCTTTACCAGAGATGGATAGAACGGAAAATGTTGATGAGGTGAAGAACACCCAAGCAAAACCAGCAAGTGAAGATGAAAGTTAAATGAAGGTGGACGGATTATTCGTGACAATATAGCAGCTTCGTTTTGCAATGAAATTTTGATAAATTTTGTGATAAAAATAACTGTGATGATGTCCGGAAAGAAAACAACGATTGATTACAATAACAGTTTTATCTTATTTATCAAATACCACTCGTGTTGACGAGACATAGAAAAATGACTAACTGTTTTTTTTATGTACTAAAATATTTTTTCCATATCCAAAGTTCTGTGAGAGCTGTTCTCTCTACATGGTGTAAACGTCATGCTTGTACCTGAAGCACATCATAGTGCTTCTTCAGCACAGTAGCCTGTATCTTGCGTATCTCAGTATCGTAGGCACGCTTCCTTTCGTTCGAGGGAACCTGTGTCCCCTGCTTCCGTGTCCACATGAGGACGTTCTGTCGTACCCTGAACTGGCGTTCCACACCTGAGGACCGTCTGGGTCGTACCTGAACTGGCTCCAACTCGTGCATTGTGACGTTCTCCACCGTAGACTGGAAGCTGCTACTCGCATGACCCTCTCATCCTCTCTGTCAGGCGTCTCAATAGCAGAGTGAGTGTGGGCTTCAGTTTTACCAAATCATACTGTCTAACGATCAATGGGCAGGTGCTCCGCTCTCAGGCCACTTGTGATGCCATGAAAAGAGGCACTGCCATCATACACAGTAGCCACTGCAGTCATGTAGGTCGGAAGTGCAGAGATAGGAGAGGCACGCCTGTTCCTTGGGCATGTCTTCTCTTTGTGCCAGCTTCTCTTTTGTCATCTGCTTGCAGTTGCTCCACTTCTTTGAGGCTCGCTCCCACGTTCTCCGTGTCCGAAGCGGCTGTTCAAAACCGACGTAATTTTCTGCCAGCACTCTTTTCGCATTTCCGTACTAGACTTCTCACCAGGCATCGGTTCAAAAATGCGTTTATACTTGGCGTACTCTTCTACCAGAACAGCAATTTCATCATCGTGAAAAGGTGCTTTCCGCTTGCGCTCTTCAGATCGGGACATTGTCAAACGTCAGACGGCCGAGTACAATGCAGCCAGTCTCCCTCATAGCTGTGTTCACACAATGCGTACATGCGAGAAATCAAGGTTTGAAGCTGATTGGTTCTTCGATGATTAGCGGCAGCTTAGTCACGGCTATTCTAAGAAATCTTTATGAATCCCAGTTAGATAGCAATGAAATTCGGGTCTTAGCGAAGTCGTAGCTTAGCTGCGTCTAAGACATAGCTGAAGCTGCCACTATGAATACGGGCCTAAGTCAGCCAGTGATGGAAGATTTCTGATTCATCTTGGAGTTTCAGAGGCCTTTTAACCGAGGCGTGGAAGTAAATGCACGGCAAGTCGCTATCAAAAGTCATTATTCGTACTTCTGAGGATACGACGGATAAAAAACTCGCAGTTGAGTTGCTGATGGATTGCGTCCCTTTCGCATTAGAATGATTTTTAGTTTTAGCGCATTTTCAAGCTTTTTACCAAATTCGGTTGATATGAACCAGTGTAAGATCAACTTTGCGACCTTCATTGAAAAGTTTTTGACAGTCAGAATTTCGCTACTTTTTGCTAGCATAATTTGCATTGCAGTTTTTACGAAAGAAATCAATTTTCAATAAGAGCCTGTAAATCATGTCATTTCCACGAGCCATGTCATTTATTTATTGAACATCCCATGTCGTCTCACAAACATTATATAGAAATCTATAGACTATCAAGGTTCATTTTTAACTTCAGAAACTTCTAAATAGATTAAACACAATTTGAATTGAAAAACTGCTTTGAAATATAACAAATATCCAGTTATTATCACACTATATTGTATCATTTGTAAATGTTTACAGTTGTTGTATTTATTATTACTGTAGATGTCTATTACGGGCGGGCATTAATTCTAATTAATATCTGCTGTTTAAAAATACATTACTTTTGCATTGAGATTTCTTGGTATTAAACTAGAAAGGCTTGAATTAATCTGATTTCAATAGAGATCTTGCCCTGAAAGGCTCGTTTGAATGTTTTGTTCACAGCAAGAGGTATAATGAGGATGACTTAGAAAGGGTGACCTCATAGTTCAGCAACCTTCTCGGATGGGTTTCTTTGGACACAATATGCAGTGCATTTTGTACACAATGAAATTCGCAGGACATTGCCCGGTCACTACAGCATATATTCAACGACACTTGTGGACAAATATGGATAATCGTAAAAAATAATTATGTGAATAATTTTTACTTCTGTATCATTGATGTCATCGTACACTCAAAATAATAATTTGTGCATAAAATCTTAAATATAGAAACTATAAATCATGAAGAATATCATCACAAATGAATTTCATTGTCAAATATAATTATAGTACTGTATTATTGCTATATTATCTCAATATTGTGGTCTCCATGGCACAGTGGTTAAGTGCTTGACCTAGCGATCTTTCGGTCCAGAGGTCGAGCCCCGAAAGTGTCACTGGAAGTCGTCAGGAGGGGCATCCGGACTAAAAGATCTCACCGTTCCAGATTAAATTCTGGAAAAGTCAGCACTTCCATTATCATAATAATCGGTCCGCAGTATCATAATGGTAAGAAAATGCACAGTAAAGAGCAGATGACTATTTTCTACCAGCACTGCGTATTTCCGAGAGAAGAAATCTCTTAGTATTTGTAGATTGAAGCGGAACAAGACAATGATATACTGGAATTAGGGCGAAATCTTTCATAGAATGAACCGAAGATGTAATGCGTCACAAGTCGTGGAGATTAACTGGGGCGATCTCTTAAACTTTTCATTCCCATGTCTCGGCAGTTGATATCACACAATTATTTTCATGGCCACTTGGAGAACTCAAAGACCTCTATTCGAGCACCATCAAAGGCGATCCTTCAGAACTATCCAATATTAGCGCTTTGAAGTCGAAGAGTCAACACAATGAATAAGAAAGAAACACAGGATTTCGTTCTATTTGATTTTCAAGATCAGACTACAAACTCCGTGTATCAGAATCAATAAAAGCATTTAGATAATCGTGAGAACTTGTGTACAGACGGATATCGTTATGAACTTCGGCTGGATTCACATTCTGTTTGCTTCGTTTGATGTTCCTTCCTATTTTCATAAGATCAGTTTACACAATTAATATAATGAGGACAAATACAGACAGCTGGTGATAGTTTTGTTTTTCAATCGAATCCTCTTCTGTTGATGAAATTTTCGTTGAGGCTGAATGATGTAGAATACAGTGTTACCCAGCCGATGATTTCAACGCTTCTCAGTCAGTAAACTGTTTGGTGGTACATGCTGTACATATTTTGGGAACCGCCTGCTTGTATATTCAGCGTTCAGAATACGGCATGCTTACGGTCGTAAGACAGTGGAGTTTCTGGATAATTCAGCCGGTACAGCTCGTCTGTTGCTTCGAAGAATTCTTGTTCTCAACATTATAAACTTCTAAATTCTAAATGGCGTGTATGCGGCATTAAGACCCACCAAGCATTTAAGCATGAACATTGAACATGCATATGAAAACGGAGGCGTGTAATGCACTTACCACAACGCCCCATCAAATTAACATTGCAGAACTGATTACTTACATCAGAACTGATTACTTTAATCAGTAACTGAATAGCTACGAAATCTACTGTGGAAATGCGTTAATCATACATGACATCATTGGCATGCAGAACTGGATTAGAACTACACATTAGTAATGCATTTATCACCACATAACTTCTAGTCTTGTAATCGGAGATTGTTGAACTGCATTACCATTAACAGCCGAAACTGCTGCTAATCTCAGCAACAGTCTATCGCAGTAAATCATGATTTTTCTTTGGTGTCAATATTACGAATGCTTGAAATAGCTTGAACAAGAGGTCACCGGTCGAGCAATTTTGAAATTACCGGTCAAATATTGATTATAATTTAGCCGAAATCAAATTTTAAAAAAGATGATTTTGTTTCATTCAGCATCATTAAAAATGATGAAACTCAGATGCATAGTGGTTGTTCTCTGATTTCGAATGTCACATGGATCCTGACAACCAGTCGACCAGTTGCTAAGACGCGGGGGGCGCCGGCTTGTCTCCGACCTCCCAAAACATGAATTGCTGGACGGTTACCACATCAAAAAATCATTCCTATTAATTGTAAACAGTTTATCATTTGCCTAAAAAAGGTAGTGGTGACCTTCGCTGTCTCTCGGACGATAATAGAGTGCTTCGGAAATTTTAATCATGGTGAAAATAAAGTAAATAATTAGCTTCAGTCTTAGCGTTCGACAGTTTGAAAGTCGTCATCTACTTAAAAATTTGCCGATGAAATATTTTCAGCCATCACATTCGGAATCTGTGGGTTGAATTTCATCGGTATCCGTTGATTCATCACTAGTTAAAGCTGCCATCATTTAATACATAAAAGAAACAATGATATGAAAATATTATAAGAATGACTTTATCTCCCTTAAGCGAAGTTAACAATTCTCTGCAATTTTTAATTCATCAAATCATGGTGACACTCTATTACGTATTGTCACTGGGAGGGCTTTATAGATAGGAATCGCATTTAAGCCCAGATAGGAATCGCATTTTACTACCTAGTTCTCGGATAATCGTAATTAATCCTCAGATGACTGATAAAGCTTCAATATCACTACTCCCACATACTGGAGGGTTGGACGGAGCTAACAAAGTCGGATTTTTCTGGAGAGTTGTGGCACTTTTAGTCGGGATGCCCTTTCTATCGATTTCCAATGACACTTTCGGGGTTCGACCTCTACACCAAACGATCACTTGGCCAAGCACTTCACCACTGTGCCACGGAGACCAATCCAGGCATAGTGGTCATTAGGAATGGTTGTTATTCCTGAAGTATCAAATTTTGTAACAACAGGCCATCTCTGCCATCTCTACAGTCTTCTCTGACTAATTTCGTATCTGAGAGTTGTTTTCAACGATAATTTGGACGAAATGGAACAAACAAATCATTCGTGCTGATGCATGTTTGGATGTTAATCATCATTGAGATGCGGTTAAATGAGATGAAATGCGACCTCCGCATGTGATTCAATATCCCTCTCCATTAACTGAGCCAAAGAACTGTATCGATAATTCTATATTTAACAAGCAATCGATGATCTGCACGGAATCACAAGTGCAACAAGCATGTAACTTTGCGGAGTTAAGTGATTCTAGATGAATGATAAGTATATCGTTGCGGTTTTATTCATGCAATTATGACAAATGGTAAAGAATAAACTACAAGCAATTTTCCTGAAAAATTCGAATCTCCGCGATACTTTCATTTCAGCAACACATTCATATCATCAACACTTTCATTTCAACAACACGTTCACATAATCGACACTTTCATTTCAACAACACGTTCATATAATCGACACTTTCATTTCAACAACACGCTCACATAATCGACACTTTCATTTCAACAACACGTTCATATAATCGACACTTTCATTTCAACAACACGTTCACAAAATCGACACTTTCATTTCAACAACACGTTCATATAATCGCACCTTTATTTCTAACAACACGTTCATAAAATCGATCACTTTCATTTCACAAAACGTTCATCACATAATCTCACTCATCATTTCAACAACACGTTCATATAATCGACACTTTCATTTCAACAACACGTTCACAAAATCGACACTTTCATTTCAACAACACGTTCACATAATCGACACTTTCATTTCAACAACACGCTCACATAATCGACACTTCCATTTCAACAACACGTTCACATGATCGACACTTCCATTTCAACGATTTCAGTCAGTTAATGCAAAGAAAAAATAGGTTCATGTCCACGAAACAGACAACTCAAATTGAAACATTTGTAACTATTTAAAATTCAAGAAATATTTGATTTCAAAAATATGTTTACATGTTCGAACGCTGAAATACATGGCTAGATACCACCAACCCCATCAGCTAAAATTTCAAAGGTAAAATCGACTGGACGTATGGTCGCGATTGAAGACCAACGAATGTGTAAAGAAAGAATCTATTGAGGACTTGAAGTAATGCAGTATATCATTATTATGTCTTCTGATTGATGTCCTTTCTCGGATAAAAACTGATTTTGTAATTGAAATCATTTAGATACGTGATAAGAGCGATTGGATTTGAATTTTGAATTTCGATGAAAACGTACCTGAGTCTGCATTTCGGCACTCTAAAGTGACTTTTCAAGAAAATGACTCTTTTAATCCAGGTGAATATTTAAAATGAAGATAACTCTTTGGATTCCCTCTCCGCCGAATCTTGTTTCTATACGTCCAACTGTGTATCTCAAATGATATCCTCTGATCACCACGGGATCAATACTATCGTTGTGACGATGCCCAGTTTTGACAGGTTAACATGACTGATGCGTTTATCCATCAGACACAACCATCAGAGATGATAGGCAAAGTTTCCTCATCTCAAACAGATCGAGAATGGATTTTCCTGATAGAATTTCCTTGAGAACAATTGAAAACATCATCTGCACGCAATCCCAGTTTTGACACTGTGTCCAAGATTACAGCAACCGATTTGTTTCCCTGAGTACAGAGATTTCTCTGATCGTGCATCAACAAATTAGATCCTCATCCATCATACTTCAAGGTCTTTAGATCAGGCGCACTTCGACGATTCGGCTTGCGGTATTTTGAAGAAACTTTGCCAACTCAGAGGCTTGGCAGTTGTACATGACGTGAAGTTGTACAAGAGGCAATCTTGTAGTGCATGAGAGTTTTTATAAAGAGCCCTTCTCAAAAATGAGAAACTGTTTTTAATTCATTGAATCACACCCGGATGCAGCCAAATGCTCAGGTTGAGAAAAGTTGGCAAAGAGCTCACAGTTGCATTTTCAGATGACAAATCGATTTCATTTTTGGATTACTATTGACCATACCGCAGATCTGAACCGGTCGAGCTACACTTTTTCAATGTTTAGTCTTCGCGGATTTTCAAACTGTTTACAACAATTTGTATTAATTACTTTTAATGCGCATCGAGTACTTTCAAAATTGGAGTCCATGCATCACATCATGCTACAGACATCGAACAGTGCTAGAAAGTTAAATGTTATGCAAATACTACTAATTACAAGGTTACATAGTAATGACACCTTCAAGAAGTCATACAGTCTGGCGCAATTTATTAGTACCTCCTGTTAGAAATATCATTTTTTATGGTTTTTTTCTGAAATTATGAATTTAATTGTTTTCTCTTACAGGTACAATTTTTCTGAGGTAAAAACAATTTATCCAGAAGAAGCTGTTTATTGGGTTATATTTCTCCATTCAAGTAGTCAAAATAACTGAAAAGAAAGTAGCTAATACCTAGTGCTTCTACCTTTAGCTTTGACGACAACATGAATTCTCGTGACTGTGAAAGACAGGGAATGATTATTGAAATCTGATTGGTTACCAGATTATATTATCTGATTGGTCAATAGAGCGAACACACCGTCTAATCAGAGTCATGCTGAGTAAATCATGCTTCTACGTTAGCCATGGCTACATATCATGGGAATTTTAGGCTAGTCATCAAGTTATTTCTATCGTTGATTTCTAAGCTGAATTATGGCGATATCACTGGAAAGCATTGGAATACTGTTGAAATTACATGTGATACTTGATTCAATGTATAAAAAGTCAATACAATGATATTTAACTCATTCAAAGACATTTTCAAGTCATAATTTTGTCAAAAATATCCAGGTGGTGCTAATAATTCACGACAAACTGTATGTGTGTATTTTTAATCATCTGAATGCTTTGAGTATCTGCAAGTCGTCATTCTTCCTCATAATCATATTTGAAGTTACTTGAAATACCACTATTCACTTGTGCTCAATGATTCGACGACAGGCACGACAGACGCGAACAGACAACAACGAAATTTATGCATTAAAAGCATGCCGAAATCTGCAGAGTTAACCTGAAAGAAGTCTGTTTCAAAGGCACACTTACGATGAAAGTGTTTGTCCTCTTAAAACTTTCTATTCGACAAAGATAAAATCCATGCAAATTTTGACGTGACATTGCATAATTCGAATCATCAGGTCACATAAGGGTATTTTCTTAGGTAATAGGCCTATATTTGGTTCAATGACTTTCCATGACACAACAGATGAATAAAAAAAGAAACCTTCTGTTAAGAATCCGTATCATGGGATTCATCATGGGTATCATGTAAGATTCCGTATCATGGGTAATACATTCGCTAAATAGGGGAAGTCGAATTGACGTCAAATGACAGAAAATGGTTTTTGGAGCATCGGAACTCACCAATAATATGCACAATTAAAAGCTAATTGTATAGGCTGTATCACAAAAAACCGCCGTTTCCAAAAATATTGTATTTGAAATGTACAGTACTCATTGAAGACGTGAAGGATACATAATATTACGCCGTTCGATAAAATTACGTTCTCTTTCTTTTTTCGTGACAATTTGACGTTACTTAATTATCATACTAAGTGGTTATGCGATCATTTTGTAAGTGTAACTCATTTCATTTTATCGATCCGTTTGCTTCACGATATTAAAATTCAATGCAAGCTAAGTGATGCCATTTGATGAGTGACAGTTTGTTCAGTGTGTAAATGGAATGCACAAAAGAATATCTATACTTTTCATTGAAAGTTTACGTCGATGTGGAAAGAATGCGGCTGAAATTTCTGCTATGATAAATGAATCATGGCCTGATCAGACCATCAGTGTACGACGGATTCGAGAAGTGTGTCAAGAATTTCGTGGGGGCAGTCGTACTAGTTTTGGACGAAGAAGCAGCAGTGGACGGTCAATCAGTCTCTATGACTCTAGAAAAGAAAATGTGGAAGCGGTGGAACAAATGATTAACAATGATCCTCACTTAACACTCCGTGAAATTGCTCGTAATCTGGAAATATCACACACCATTGTACAGAGAATTTTGGTTGAAGATCTAGATAAATTGTGGATCCACACCAAATGGATACCCCATACTTTATCCGAACACAACAAATCTGTTCGCGTTGCAAGATGTCAGGATTTATTGGAATCGTTGTCATCCAGATTGACTAAATCTAACTTGGTTACAGTAGATGAGAAGTTTTTCTATTGTAGAAAACTTCAGCCTCGCAATAAAATTGGTAGTTGGGTTGATCCATTTGGCGATGACGACATCAGACAGACCTGCAAGAAGATCTAGTATGGAAGAAAAGTTTCTCGTTATTATAGCTGTTTCCCAAAGAGGCCACCATTATTTCGGAATACTGCAAAGAAATGAGCATATAGATGCGGATAGATACATTAAATTTCTTTCAAATCTAGTGAATTATTTCAGGACGAAATTGAATCCAATTCTTCCTGAAAACATGCGCTTGCAGCACGACAATGCTCGGCCGCACACAGCGCGTGCTGCTGCTGAACACATAGCAGATATGAATATTCGCCTATTACGTCAACCACCGTACTCTCCCGATTTAAATTTGTGTGACCGTTATATTTTTCCAATACTTGAAGCACTTCGCTCAAATTTCAATTCAGCTGAAGACATTCGTGAATTTCTGACTCGAGAGTTGCCTATGTTTACAGTGGAACGTATGTCGCGAGCTCTGAGCATATTAATGGAGCATATGCAAAAGGTGATTGAAAACGGAGGCAATTACATTTAAAATATGTATTCAAATTTAGTACGCAATTACGTAATCATATTATGTATCTTTAACGTCTTCAATGAGTACTGTACATTTCAAATACACTATTTTTGGAATCGGCGGTTTTTTGTGATACAGCCTATAGTAAAGAACAAGCTGAAAGGACGGTATGCACCAGTTGATTTATGACTCTAAACGCTACCTAGTTGGCCATCGTATTCACATCATCAACTTTTGTTGTTAATAGTCCGGCAGCCACAATAAGCTTCTGCAGGGAACGAGGCCGAAAATGAGACTTTGACAGAATGATGTACACCTTATGTCTACAACGAATCTGCGCGTCTGCCGAGTTCTAGTTAGTCCCTCTTCTTGTCAGACAGGATCAAAGAAAGTACATGCTCATCCAATGGGAAGCAATTGCAGCTTTTGGCAAAAATGAAATGTTCAATATTTTCTCTTCAACTGAAAAGTACTAAGTCTGGAGCCATGTGTATGTGATTTTATCATGCTTCTAGTCGGCGATGCATACGAGAATGTAGTTCAATATGTATGAAGTGAGCCAACACGTCGGTATTTGCTGACAGTAGGAGAATTGCCAAGTCTGAATGTGTGCAGTTACATAGACAGGGGCGCATGAACATGATAAAAAATGACCTGAAGACATTCCAAGTCAAAAATGATGGTTCTAGACTTAGTACTTTTCAGTTGATGAGCAAAACCATTGAACATTTCATTTCAGCCAAAAAATACATTCTGCGTCCCATTGGATTAACATGTGTTTTTCTTTCATCTTCTATGACAAGAAGAGGAACTGACTAAAACTCGGCAGACGCGCAGATTCGTTGTGGGCACAGAGTAAACATCATTCTGTGAAAGTCTCATTTTCAGCCTCGTACCCTGCAGGAACTCGTTCAGGCTGCCGGACTCACTCACACATCCCGTTTTACTGCTGTTTTCATCGCTTGTGCAGGGGTTGGCCGGTTACTCCAATTTACAGCTGCATTTTCCATCGATCTCGATCTTTGGCATCCGCCCTCGTAAGTCCAACTGTCCGCATGTCCCTCTCCACCACTTGGCACCATGTTGTTCTTGGCCTTCCTCTTTCCCTTGTTCAGGGAACTTCCATTTCCATACACTTCATCCAATCAGCATCCTTTTGCAGCACATGTCCCATCTATCTCAAGCGACCTCTGTGTACCACCTCCGTCACTGAAACCAATCCCATTCGCCTCATCAACTCATCACTTGATAGTCTGTCTCACAGGCGTGTGACACACATCCAATTTATCATTTTTCGGTCAGTCCACTCCAACATCATCATCTGTTCCACCGTCGTTCCCCAAGTCTCGCTTCCATATACCATCACGCTTCGAACACAGGCAGCATAGACCTTTCCCTTCACTCTCAGTATGCCGCACTATGACTGAAATTCGAATGGATCAGGTCCAGTGTGTGTCAGTCATTTTAATGATTACCTAGCAGTCAGTGGCTGGTCTGTACAGCGGCTAAGCACTTGGCCCTGGCTATCTTTTGTTGGTGTGGTCGAGTATGTCACTAGAACTTGGCAGGAAGGAGATCTGGACATTTCAGCAAATTTTCTCAATTTAAACACCGTCCGGAGACCTCAGACCAAAGAACATTTTCTATATTCATTTGCTGCGAAATCGAAAATCTGACGTTTTTTCTCAACTAACTAATGTCTCAAGTACCATTTTTGCAGCACATCGACCCCAGGGTTTTCGAAGATGTCGGAAAATGTCGTCTCCAGAAAATGTCGGAAAAGTTGCCTACAGCGCCTACAATTAGCGTTCTAAACACAGAATTAAATATTTTGTTTATCTGCTTCGGTTTGCTAGAAGTCTGATTAATATGAAATCACCGGCACATCGAGGAACCCATTAAGTGGGCAAAAAGGAATTCCTAATACCTTACAGAGATAGGAAAAAAGTCCTGCGTCGCTTGCGGACTAATGTGAGTTCCAGCAAAGTGCTTCGATTGCCAAAATTCCTTCAGATTCGAAGAATTCAGATAATTGCGCACAAGCTTTCTCCATAATATTGGCCCCTCTGATCATTATTAAAAAAGTAGCAGGGGTACGAAATGTAGTTCACTTGATGATTTCACATCCTCTCCTCGGCATTTCTCACTGCATAGTGCATACATTGAATCGAATGTTAGTCAAGATGTGTGTTTTGGTGTGTGCGAAGTGATATCACAGCACGCACGCATCTCTCACTGGCCCTGGTGTCCTCTGCTGACAGCTTATTGTTCGCCATCTCCAATAACAAGCGATACACGAATTATCCATTCGAGAAGGAGCAAGTTGTCTAATTCTGTGATGTGCCATTTCGATATTAAGGTTAGGTATGATTCTTCCTTTCTAGGAAACCAAAGCGCACGCAGATGAATCTAATACTGTGGTTCTAAACATTGCCTTGAAAATAGTTCGTGCCCTCTCATACCCGGGAAACCATCAATTCTGAATAAACACTGAAACATAACTTACTCCAGGTAGTTTCTTTGCCACTCGCGTCTTTGATTTTCCACCCAAACACAGCGTTGGCCTTCTTCGCCAATTCCGGGTTCATTGCGACTCGGCGTGCGATTTCTTCCATGATGGTTGTACTCTGGAGTGAGTCAGTTTCTGGAGTAGGAGCTTTTGTAGTCGCAGTGGTGCCGTGCAGGTCGACATACGCACCGGAGAGACATACCTGCAATGAAGAAGGAGAACATATATTTAGGACTGAATGTGGAATACTTCTACGATAACTAAATCATTTCGGTTATTATATTATATTTGGAAATTGAAAACGAAGTGAGGATAGAATGAGATGGCAATTTTACCTCATGATCCCGAATAGACATTATTAGAAAATAATCCGCCGATTCCAGTCTAAAAAATACCAGGATTGTCGTGGAAATTGATTTTTAATTCACTTTCATGTCCCATTCCAACGGCACTCCCTGGGGGAATAGCTATCACCCTGCCTTTCGTTACAATGTCCATCACAGTCTCTATTATCAGAATTCTCATAGCTTATAATTCGAAATTATATTGGTATCAGGGGTGTACCGGTCACTGATCTTGTTAAAAGGCCGATTAATTCTCAAGGTAATCTACAATTGACGCTTTCGTTATACTGAAAGCACCAATCACAGAATTAGACTGTTTGACTCTTTCAGTTTACTAGAAGTGCAGACTGATTCAAAACGATGGCACATGCTGGGATTTAGTAAATGGGCAAAAAAGGAATTCCTGATACCTTACAGAGATATGAATAATCATTATCTTTCCTTAATTAGATAGGAAAGACAGTCGTGTGTCGCTTGCGGATTGCTGTGAATTCTTTCAAAATGCTTCGATTGCCGCGATTCCTTCAAATTCGAATTCAGATCATTGTGCACAAGTTTTCTCGTTAATGTTGGACCGTCAGATTCTTTGTCTAGAAGTTAGCAGGCGTGAGAAATTTAGTTCAATCCATCTCTGCGTGTGACCGTATGAAGAACTCGATGAATATGGCACGCACACCACTGACTGCTGTCTGAGACTCACTGCTTATTGAGTGACGACCGTAGATCGTGTGTGGTGTGTTCCATTTCATTATCGCATACGAGATGCGCCTCTGCCCTTCTAGAAGACGACGACTGAGGAACGAGCAGTCTAATTCTGTAATACCAATGCATCAAGATGGGCGAGAATAGGACCAAACACCTTTCTACAAGCATATAAAAGGTACCGACCCGGTCACTTTTTCCATTTCGAACTATCAAAGGCGTCTGCTTCCTGGGCTCCAACAAGTTTGAAGTCTTCTTTCACCATTTGCTTCCAGGTCTGCTTTTGTCTTACTGTTCCTCTTTTACCATTCACTTCCATCCACATAATTTTCCATGAGTAGGTTGCATGCGGAACAGATACATGTACACCTACATGCCCCCGGAAGCAGCACCGACCCGCCGGGGATCCTGGGTAAAAGCTGGTCTTTACCTTGCGTGATAAGCAATATCCACAAAGTCGAGAATGATGTGATAGCGATAGATAAGTGTTCCGAAGTGCTCGGGAATCAAAGAATCGAGACCGATCCCTCGTTCATTGCATCGAAATTCCTCTTCATTCTGGCATTGATTGATAGGCTTTAAACAGATGGTGTTCTCTTTATAGAGACGATCGAAGTCGTAGATTAAAATTGAAGCGGAGCTGAGCGACCAGGCACTTTATTTACTTATTGAGTTTCTTGGGTGTAGTTTAGGTTTGGTTCTAGTAGCCACCAAGGAGAGCGATGGCATCTCCTCAGGCAGTCAGTACAGAACCCTGAACTTTCTGCAGCTCCTTACCAAAGCTCGGGCCTTAACCAACTGAGGTATCCTGTCCAGCTTGGTGACAAGTGGTAGAGGTAATCAGGATCGCTGTGGGGTCGAGTGCAGCATGGGCTCGTATTTTCCATAGCAATTTGATTCATGATTCATATTCAATTCGCTCATATCAAATGAAGCTTGCGGGAAATATATCAAATGACAGATAAGAATCAATGTGTAATATTTTAAGACAATGGAAGTAACAAATAAAATCAGAACACGAGGCCCTTCGCCTGCTCACGAGGCCTGTGCTCCAGGAAAAACCTCTACCCGTGTTTGGTCCTGAGACTAATGTTGTGTTCTTGTGATTAGCACCAGTTCCGCGTCAACACAAGACTTAGAGCGGACGAAAGGCCTCATGTTCTGATTTTATTTGTTACTTCAATTGTCTGAAAATACATGAATGGGTCCATTGCTCTCACTTTTCAGTACAAATTATGTAGCGGGTCACATTACTTCAAACATAAAAGTCATGGGTATTGTCAGTAGCATTCTCTATTACCCTAAATGTGATGAAGAGCCATGAAAAAGTGCATTGATAAAATGGCTGTTAATCTGATAATTGATGATAATGAAATAGAAATCTTTATCATGTTGAACAATGACTGCCACACAATCAATCGGTAGATCCCAACGAAGGAAGTACAAAAACTCACGATTTGGCCGCATCAGTTCCAACACTAACGAATACAAGCCGGTGTAGCGTCAAGAGTGAGGAAAGCATTGCAGCAGACGATGCTAATGAAAATTGAAGAATAATGAGACATTGGTAGCCAAACGCTTGAGAGGAAGACGGAAGGGCAAGTTAAATGAAGATGGGAATGGCAGCGAAATTAGCAGTCACAAGAACTCAATGGGATCAAATGAGAATGGTAGAAGTACAGGTTGAGAGCTCCTCGTGAACAAAAAGTAAACGCAAGGAAGGAAATTAAATCTGGCAGGTCTCCTGTATGATCTGAGTGTAATTTGAAAAGAATGAGAGGCAAGAAAATGATGCAAGGAAAGTGAATGATCGGAACCCAATGTGATGATCATCGAAGTCGAGTGCATTGGCGAGCTCATGGATTTGATTGACCATCAACCAGCTTATCCGGATAAGGGCAGTTCAATAAGGGCTTATTTTATAGCGACAATTTCAGGTCAATATGAAGCAGCATTTAGACATCAAAGGTCTGTCGCAGTAGATTAAATATCTCGAAAGAATGACAAAGATTGAGTCATTAAATGACACTAGCACCCTTGGTTACTCGACTGCGCTCACCCGACTCATGAATCGAACCGAAGTCCACGGACATGCTGTCTCGCTTACAAAATGAATGTTGGTAGCATTCTGTCAATAATAATGGGACAATAACCTGTCGATATCGCTTGAAGATTTTTTTGAACCGTCAGCGTGGCCTGGTGAAGAAGGTGCGAGCTCGTCCCCACCGCGGACTTCGGTTCGATTCCTGGGTCGGGCGAGGGCGGTCGGGGAATCGAGGGTGTTGATGTCTTTTATTGACTTAATCGTCATCATTTTCTTCAGATATTCTATGCAGTATATATTTTCTTACAGCATCATCACCTTCAATGAAGGCTTAGGTTTTCAGCTATTCTCCCATATACCATTTAGACATGCTACTGAATTGAAATTCTTATATTCCAGTAGTGTGCACATGCAGTTGACTGTGAAATACTTTCATTTGGACAAATAATTAACACATTTCAATGTGATTGCACCATATTTCTTTGAATAGCAGCCGCACTTCCTGTCGGGAGTTTGCAATAGTAGCCGTGATTACAATTCGAAGCTATGCATGCAAACACATCAAAGCACGAACTTATTGTTTGAGTTTTCTGTTTTTAAAGTTGCAATTAAGGCAACAGCTTCATTTTAGCCTTGTCTCCATGGACACATAATCAAAAATAAATTACCAGGTAGATTAAAATGTACAGCAGAAGCCAAGATGGCGCCGGTGAAAGCGAAGGGGCCGCCAGTAGAAACCAAGGGGGCGCTGGTGAAAGCGAAGGGGACGCCAGTAGAAACCAAGGGGGCGCTGGTGAAAGCGAAGGGGACGCCATTAGAAACCGAATGGGACGCCAGTAGAAGCCATGGGGTAAGCCGGTGACAGCGAAGGGGGCGAAGGGGACGTGGTTGGAAATCGAAGGGGGCGACTGGTGAAAGCGAAAGGACGCTGGTGTGGAAAGCGAGAAGGGGCTCGCTGGTGTGATGGAAAGGGGACGCCTGCGTGAGTGTGAAAGCGAGGGGAGGGAACGAAAGTGAAGCGGGGGACGACGAGTGAAAAAAGGGGGGGCGCTGTGGAAAATGCGAGGGGGCGCTGGTGAAGCGAAGGAAGGGGCGCTGGCGGGGTGTGAATGAAAAGCGAGGGGAGCCAGTAGTAGAAACCAAGGGGGCGCTGGTGAAAGCGAAGGGGACGCCATAAGAGGACGCTGGTGAAAGCGAATGGGGAACCGCCAGTACGTAGCAAACCCAAGGGGGCGCTGGTGATTTGAAAGCGAAGGGGCCGCCAGTAGAAACCAAGGGGGCGCTGGTGAAAGCGAAGGGGACGCCAGTAGAAACCAAGGGGGCGCTGGTGAAAGCGAAGGGGACGCCAGTAGAAACCAAGGGGGCGCTGGTGAAAGCGAAGGGGACGCCAGTAGAAACCAAGGGGGCGCTGGTGAAAGCGAAGGGGACGCCAGTAGAAACCAAGGGGGCGCTAGTAAAAGCTAGGAGTGCACTGTCGAATCTGGATGGGTGAGGTGAAAGCTGTGGGGACGCCCAGTGAAACTAATATTATGCAGATGCAGTTTAAAGGATTACAACAAAAACGACTTTTTGTTCTATGCAACGTCTTTTCATTACTACCTAGGCAAAGGTAGAAGACAGAAAAATCTCATCTCTGTTTCAAAAAAAGCTTCAACTTTATCTTCATGCACAGCTAAATATTCCTTCAATTGTGCTTTCCATTGTCTTCACACCATCCAAGAAAGTCCGCATACGTCTACCTTGACAAATAAAAACAAAATTTCCTTCTCATCAGTGAAATAGTTTTATGCATATTTCATTACAACTCTCAACACAAATATAAGACTTAAATAGAATGAAATAGAAATAAATACTTCACTTCCGAAGTCGATTTCTTCTCACTTCAACTATTTGCAGAAACCATTTATACATTTCCAATGTGAGAGAAATTCAAACTCCGCCAATTTGATTGATTAATCGAAGTGAACAATGATGTCGGTGAAATTGATGAAATATTCAAATACAACGTGAGGAAATTGATTTCGGAGCAATCAGACAGATATTTCCAACGCTTAGAAGTATGAAATGAATAATTTGATTTGAGAGCTTTTCAGATTGATACAACAACTATAAAGCAAAACAGAAGCGAATGAGTAACACGAATCTACAGCGAAAATCCTATCTGGAATGTGAAATATGCGGACAGTTATTGCAGAAAGCAAACCTCACAGTGGAGCCTTGGACGGTGCAGGAAACTGGGTCACTGCTCCTCACAGTGGAGCCTTGGACGGTGAAGCTGACTGGGTCACTGCTCCTCACACTGGAGCCTTGGATGGTGAAGCTGACTGGGTCACTGCTCCTCACACTGGAGCCTTGGACGGTGAAGCTGACTGGGTCACTGCTCCTCACAGTGGAGCCTTGGACGGTGAAGCTGACTGGGTCACTGCTCCTCACAGTGGAGCCTTGGACGGTGCAGGAAACTGGGTCACTGCTCCTCACACTGGAGCCTTGGACGGTGAAGCTGACTGGGTCACTGCTCCTCACACTGGAGCCTTGGACGGTGAAGCTGACTGGGTCACTGCTCCTCACAGTGGAGGCGTGGGCGTTGAAGCTGACTGGGTCACTGTTCCTCACAGTGGAGGCTTGGACGGTGCAGGAAACTGGGTCACTGCTCCTCACAGTGGAGGCGTGGGCGTTGAAGCTGACTGGGTCACTGCTCCTCACAGTGGAGCCTTGGACTGTGAAGCTGACTGGGTCACTGCTCCTCACAGTGGAGCCTTGGACGGTGAAGCTGACTGGGTCACTGCTCCTCACAGTGGAGCCTTGGACGGTGAAGCTGACTGGGTCACTGCTCCTCACAGTGGAGCCTTGGACGGTGAAGCTGACTGGGTCACTGCTCCTCACACTGGAGCCTTGGACGGTGAAGCTGACTGGGTCACTGCTCCTCACAGTGGAGGCGTGGGCGTTGAAGCTGACTGGGTCACTGCTCCTCACACTGGAGCCTTGGACGGTGAAGCTGACTGGGTCACTGCTCCTCACAGTGGAGCCTTGGACGGTGAAGCTGACTGGGTCACTGCTCCTCACAGTGGAGCCTTGGACGGTGAAGCTGACTGGGTCACTGCTCCTCACAGTGGAGCCTTGGACGGTGAAGCTGACTGGGTCACTGCTCCTCACAGTGGAGGCGTTGGCGTTGAAGCTGACTGGGTCAATGCTCCTCACACTGGAGGCGTGGGCGGTGAAGCTGACTGGGTCACTGCTCCTCACACTGGAGCCTTGGACGGTGAAGCTGACTGGGTCACTGATCCTCACAGTGGAGGCGTGGGCGTTGAATCTGACTGGGTCACTGCTCCTCACAGTGGAGCCTTGGACTGTGCAGCTGACTGGGTCACTGCTTCTCACACTGGAGCCTTGGACGGTGAAGCTGACTGGGTCACTGCTCCTCACAGTGGAGCCTTGGACGGTGCAGGAAACTGGGTCACTGCTCCTCACACTGGAGCCTTGGACGGTGAAGCTGACTGGGTCACTGCTCCTCACAGTGGAGCCCTGGACGGTGAAGCTGACTGGGTCACTGCTTCTCACACTGGAGCCTTGGACGGTGAAGCTGACTGGGTCACTGCTCCTCACAGTGGAGGCGTGGACGGTGAAGCTGACTGGGTCACTGCTCCTCACAGTGGAGGCTTGGACTGTGCAGCTGACTGGGTCACTGCTTCTCACACTGGAGCCTTGGACGGTGAAGCTGACTGGGTCACTGCTCCTCACACTGGAGCCTTGGACGGTGAAGCTGACTGGGTCACTGCTCCTCACACTGGAGCCTTGGATGGTGAAGCTGACTGGGTCACTGCTCCTCACACTGGAGCCTTGGACGGTGAAGCTGACTGGGTCACTGCTCCTCACAGTGGAGGCGTGGGCGGTGAAGCTGACTGGTCACTGTTCCTCACGGTGGAGGCTTGGACGGTGCAGGAAACTGGCTCACTGCTTCTCACACTGGAGCCTTGGACGGTGAAGCTGACTGGGTCACTGCTCCTCACAGTGGAGGCGTGGGCGTTGAAGCTGACTGGGTCACTGTTCCTCACGGTGGAGGCTTGGACGGTGCAGCTGACTGGGTCACTGCTCCTCACACTGAAGGCTTGGAATGTGCAGATGACTGGGTCACTACTTCTCATGCTGGAGGCTTAAATGGTGTTGACAGGTATTAACTTTGGAAGCGTGGCCTCATTGACTGATTTACCCCAAAATTTCTAAGGTTTTATGCTTTCCCTACCAGGCCTAGGATACAAAGCTACCCTTGTGAGTCTTCATAAATTGGCAACTGCAATCTCTAGTGAGAGCGCTGGTACCTCCATAGTTGGACAGACTTGAGCCATGGATCTTGTGCATCATCCTAACGATTTCTCGTAGCCCTTCACGAACTCAGCATTCCTAACACTTCCACCTCGGACCGTCTTGTTACCGTGACGAAGTTTTGTTTTCAATGTATACATGTTTGAAACAAAATATATGGAAATCTCCCTCACAACTCGTCTACACGGAAACCTGCCAATGTAAGTGAACGAGCTGATAATGACAAACTTGTAATCATTAATTGAAGGAACACCGTGTAGCATGCATGAACACTGACAACCCGGCCGACGAAACAAAACCGAAAGACAAAAGTTCTTTTCATGCACTAGGAGTTCTTGAGTCATACTGTATTCTAAAAACTATTTCTCAAATCAATTCTTCTAACCTTGCAACAGAGATGCAAGATACAACAAACAAGGATGCAGATATCGATACTGTTGAAATATATCCTGCAACTTTGTAACAGCAATCGCTAAGCACGTCATTTAATCTCGCACTGCTTATGTTGCGAATCAGATGAGTCTAAGTAAGATACAGCATGTCTGTGGGAGCATGAGAACGTTCTTCGTTCAATCAGAATCACTGGACCCTGCCATCAGCGAGAATTCCAGTGAGAGATACGAATAGAGTGTGAACACGGCCGCTTTATTACTCTGGACATGAAAGTACTTAAGAATCCAATCAATTTTCCGTTGATGAGGAAAAGTAAAAATGAAGCTAGATGTAAGACCGCTGATTACAACAGTGATGAAAGTACTATACAAATGACCGACTGACAGGTATCATCGTGAATACAGTTCATGATGGCAAAACAAGATAACAAGTGCAAAACTGTCTCAAAGCTGCCATCTTGAGGTAGACTTTGCAAGGAAGATGTCAAAGCACTCTGCAGATATTCAAATATTCCAGAGAATACCTCGTCTATCGCAACATCCTTGCCATTAAGCCGTGCGAACTTGCATGAATCCACATCTGCCTCGACATGCTCATAACAGTGATGATAGTGGTCCATTCAAGACATTCATTCGCTGAATTGGCTGCAGGCAAAGCTAGTTATAATTCAAGAAGAGATTAAGTGAAACATTGGTGAGCTTAAAACATTATTATTTGTCCATGGCGGCTTCAAAGGGCAATGGAATTAATTTTATCATGAAGATAGTTTGGACGCAATACTCGTACATGGATTGCTAAGCATTTTTAAGGTTTTTAATTTTTCTTGTTGTCAATGGCACATTCATCGTGATGAATAGGCTATAATATAATCTTCCATAATAGACATTATAGGCCCTTATATATAAACTAAACTTTAGTAATTCAAACTTATGTATCAAATCTACAGTACATCAAAATGATGAAGAATGTAGGTCAGAGCAATGCAGTGTCTTCTTTGTTTATACAAGTAATAATATATACTCACATGACACCGCCATAATATTAGTTTAATATAAAAGCTGATGAAACAGCTGTTTCCCCTCAAAAGTCCTGGTTACGCCACTGCTAGAGATATACATATTTTACTGAACGAGAGATTATTCACAAGTCTATAATCTTTATATGATACAATGTGCATATAGGCTATACGTGACTGTTGTTGGTAATTTACCTGGCATGTACAATGTAGCTATATATTCAATACATCATATTGGTTCTTTAAAAACGGTTGTCATAATCGTAATTATCGTTCTAATTTGACTGTTTATACATCCGTCATGAATACACTACATATATGTAGACAATTGTAATAAATTATAAGGGGCCTGAAATTGAGTACTAAGGAGGCTTGGGACGGCCGGGTTTGGGCCTCAAAAGTAGGCCCGTTTATAACTCTCGCTGTACCATAGCGTACTTTTCATTACCAATAAGTCAAAAACTAAAATTGTTGAAAGCATGGAGTTTTGTTTCACACTTTATTTTCCTTTGCTCGATTCAGTACCATACACACTGAAAGAAATATATTCTTTTGCTTAGGTGAAGACACTTTCTTACAAAGACAAGAAATCGAAATAAGGTTGTATTGTTGCATATTAACAAACTACAAGCTGACGTATTAGTCGGTAATCTGCATCTCTCACATTGTCACTGCAGCTGGCAGATGGCATGATGTGGTATTCCATCAGGAGTAACGGAAAATGTTTGTGGCGATACAGGAGTAACGGAAAATGTTTGTGGCGATACAGGAGTAACGGAAAATGTTTGTGGCGATACAGGAGTAACGGAAAATGTTTGTGGCGATAGTATTATGTTAGAATTATGTTAGTCTTGCAAGCACTCCGCTATCCTAAATAATTGATGATGTGATAAGAGCTCTCTGACTTCTGAGAGATCATTGTACATAATGGCATTGAACAACTGCAACAAATGCAGCACATATATAGTTTTGAAGATGAAATTGCTAAAAAAACTCTTTGAAGATAAAATTATGCATCAATTTCCTTGGCCGTAGGCTTCAAGAGAATAGTTGTTTACTCAACAAGTCCAAAGTATCCATCATTATTGCATTTTCCGAGATCAACATGTCTATGCAGAAGCCGTAGGGCATCTACGTATCTATGCCGCTGGGCGAGAACATAGTTCATTGATATCGAAAAATGCAATAAAGATGGATACGTGTATTCTGCACGAGTTGTGTAAGAAACTATTGTACCATAGTTATGAGTTGTTATAGGATAATGCATGAAAATATCGTTTGATATCTATCATAACGCATAGTTTTACCTGCAATTCGGAGTGTGATATCTGATGGTTTCCGTTTGTTATGTACATAATACACGGAATATATCAGGCAATAACCATAGATTTCTAGATGCTATGGAAATCCATGCAGAAGTCCATGGAAATATCCAAATCCATTCATTTTCATTCGAGTCATTTGCACATGAAGACGGCGAGAATTTCCATCAATTCTGTATATAGCCTACTGCTATACATGCACATTGCACATTAATGGTGTCAGATTGTTGTTTTCTTACTTACTACTCAGATCCCAATGACGGGCATGGAAAGCAAGAAATTTTGAATCTCGACATTCTTGAAATAACAAGGTGTTTCAAAAGTAGGCTAACAGTTGATTTTGCCCTAGGAAATCTATGTTGACCGTTCTATTGGCGATTTACACATGAATCAGTCGATGGATATCCATGATCAGTCCAACATGAGCCATAGACTTCGAAGTAATTGCTACTATCATTTAGAAGTCTATGCAGTAGCATTCCATTGGCAAAGGAATTTTGAAATCTATCATGTGGATATGTTCAATTAATTTGATTTGAATCATACACTGTTAGTTTGACTTGAAGTGAATTAAACAAGCTTGAAGCTTTTTTGAATTTGCTGCTTCTGTCATGTCAGGTCATCTAAAAGATGATCAGAGAAAATGGATTTTGAAATCCTTTTGGAAAAACAAGAATGCTGAAAAGGTGCGAATGGAATGGAGAGATGCCTTTCACAGCAATCCTCCATCAAGATTTGCTATTTATCGCATTCGAGATAAATTTGAAAAGACCGGTTCGGTAGAGAATGCACCGAAGTCAGGACGCCCTCGATCAGTTTCAATAACATCAAACGAGGAGCTAGTGGCCCAAACATTTGTTCAAAGTCCGAAGAAGTCAACAAGAAGAGCCTCATTGGAGTTGGACATTTCTCTAAGCTCTACTTGGAGACTGATGAGGAAAGTTGAGTTGAAACCATACCGACCCAGACTGTTGCAGCACCTTCTACCGGATGATGCTGAACGACGCTTGCAGTTTGCTGTGCTCATGTTGTCGGAAATTCGGGAGAACCCAGATTTGCTTGACAAGATAGTTTGGTCTGACGAAGCCAGTTTCAAACTATCAGGTCACGTAAATAGACATAACTGTGTCTACTGGTTCCCTGAAAATCCCCACATGGTATCAACAAATGAAGCCTGGCTTAACCGTCTGGGCCGGTATGTCAAGCAACGGTGTGATTGGGCCAGTATTTTTTGAAAGAACTGTGACGGCTGAGGTGTACCTTCAAATGCTCCAATCCTTTGCGATTCCTGAGATGCAGTCATTGAACAACTTCAATGAGCTGTACTTTCAGCAGGATGGTGCACCAGCGCATTTTGCAGTGAGTGTCAGAAGCTATCTGAATGACACTTTTCCAGGAAAGTGGATCGGGAGATGTGGTAGCATCCTTTGGCCTCCTCGCTCTCCCGATCTAACTCCGATGGACTTTTTCTTTTGGGGCGTTGTAAAGGAGAAAGTGTACGGACGAAAACCTCACACACTTTCTCAACTCCGCTCCTACATCACAGATGCCTGTCAAGAGATCAGTGATGACAGGAACTTATGCAGAACTGTGTGCCACCGAAAGACTACAAGAATGTGCCGATGTCCATGGTGGACATTTGAGCATTTGCGTTCGTGAATTTTTGCAACTTTAAGTTGATTAATTTTTTGATATGTTGAATAGGCCTTGGTTATTCATTTGTTCATTTTTTTGTTAGGAAACCAAGCAAACAAAATGGTAGTTGTTTTACTGTTAATACCTTTATTAATTTCAGCCTCCTCTAGGCCATCGTCAGAAGCTTCTGACGATGGTCTAAGAGGAGGCTGGAATTAACAAAGGTGAAGGACATTTGGATGTCAGCTGTTCTTCCTTCTTCGCCTCCCTGTCTTGTGTTGACGACAGCGTCTTCGTGCACCAGGCTGAGGGGCGCGGAGGACATTCGAATGTCAGCTGTTCTTCCTTCTCCGCAGTAACACTGAAACAACTACTATCTTGTTTACATGGTTTCCTAATAATTTTTTTTTGATAGATGTTGGATAGTTATTCGACTTCTCATGATCGGTATAGATTCAAATTGGGTTGTAGTGAAATATGTAGGCATGAAAACACTGGAGATCATGAGATATTTTAATATGATTTACGCGATGTCAAAGAGTATTGAATTTTTGCCCCTTACGAATACAAGGCATATTAGCTATCTGTGGCATCGTGAAAAAGATTATTATGACATAGCTTATTAATCTATAGCATTAAGACATAGCTTTTCAAGGCCAATTTCTACTGTTAGCCTACTTTTGAAACACCTTGTATAGCATGACATATCATATTCAAGATAGCATGACTCAAGCTATATAAAATGCATAGGGTTCAATGGTCCGTCTAACTCTGATGGCATTCAAAGCTTGTCAGCTAAAAATTGTGTATTTTATGACTTCCTCTAAGAATGAGTGACCTTATAGCAGCATCAAGAATCAAAGATGTCCTTCGAGGTTGCTCAATGATTGAAGAAAATTCTGCGCCATTTAATCAATACACAAGACCGAAGTCGTGAAATCTTGCTGTTGCATGTTATGGAGCATAACATACTACCAAGCGGGGTATCAACATCAATGGACAGTGGCAGATTACATTATGCGCTCAATTAAGATGGAATTCGTCGATGAAACCTATTATAAGAAGCAAACAGGCCTCCAATCCAAACTAATATTTCGCAAAATTATGAAGCAATTCTTTTATGTGCTTATAGCGACACACGAACAGACCTTTTCTGTTGAATTCTAGCTCTTCAAACTATGTATATGTGATATTTAGTCATCTAGGAATTCATGAAAATTTCCGTGTGATATTTTTTCATATAATACACTGAGATCATTGGAAGACCAGAGATATATGAACTAAACTATACGTTATTCTTTCATATAACATAAAAGAATAAATTTCTATAATTTCATAGTTTGGCTATGAAAGTGTGAAAATAATTGTTGAAAACAGTAAAAACAACTGAAATGCTCATTTGTAAGAATAGTTCAGTTATTTTCACAATTGATGCCAGAGCATGCTCTATAGTAATTTCACTGTTGGTTCGATTCATTTACTAGAAAAAGGTGATATATACCATGCAAGAACAGTTGATGTTACTTCGATTGTAGCACATTACTACGTGGCGTTGGTATCACGATAGAATGCATTTCCTTGCTCCATTTGGCTTTCATTCGTTTGCTAACCACTTCTTTTTCATTCTTCATCGGTCTACCATTAGAAGCAGTCAGCATCAGGCTTTTCGGATTTGAGTATCAAATTGTCCTGTTAATTCATACTCCGGCAGCCAGAACGAGTTTCTGAAGGGAACGAAGCCGAAAAATCAAAGAAAAACACATGTAAATCCAATGGGAGGCAGATTGCAGTTTTTTGACTGAAATGAAATTTTGTATGTTTTCTGTAATTAAGCGAAAAGTATTAAGGCCAGAGTCATAATTTTTGACATGGAATGTCTTCAGGTCACTTCTTATGATGTGCATGTGCTTTTATCATGCATCTGATCGGCAATGTATGTGAGAATGTGGATAAAGTTGCTCAATGTGTTTGTCGACATTAAGAGGCTCGCCAAATCTAAATGTGCAGTTACATAGACAGGGGTGCATAAAGATGAAAGGAAATGATCTGAAGACATTCCATGCCAAAAATTATGACCCTAGACTTTGTACTTTCGTTTGATTAGAGAAAACATAGAAAATTTCATTTTAGCCAAAAACTGCAGACATGCAGATTCGAAGTAGGCATAGGGTGCACATCATTGTGTGAAAGTCTCACCTTCGGCCTCGTTCCCTGCAGAAACTCGTTCTGGCTGCCGGACTATCAACATAATTTGTGCTACTGTTTTGGTTAGCTTATTGCTTGTGACTGTTCGTTTTAGAAACATTACATTTCTTTGAATTGAATTGAAGCTCGTGATCTATGCAGAATACTCATGTTTTGAAACTATGAAAATTAATCTCCATACACCACATTTGTCTATGGTACAACTACTACTTATATTTCAGAGGGTCCACAGAATCTATGACCATCAGAATTGTATAGCAGTCAAAAATTTACCAGAAATCTGTTGTGGAATGTAGATATCAGCGATATTTTATGAGATTTCTATGTAGAATTCACCGTTTTAGAGGATGAAAAACTTTCTATGTGCTAATGTATCTCAATGGGGGAGTGAAATAACGACTGAATATGAAACTCCTTGAAATTCATGCACTCTGAAAATCACAAGCTTTATTATGGAAGCAATAAATAATAGAGATTATTGCACCGTGAAATATGAAGTATATTAAAAAATTCGAACATGCTCTTATTTTGTGTGGGAGTGAGAAGATATCTCTCCCAGTCCCACGGGATGAGAAAACTAACTTTTCCTCTCGCAGTTCACCTTTCTATGTAAACTCTTATAAAGGACAAATAATAGAAGTCTAATCAAATTGTGATTAACCAGAGACTACCAAGATATCGATACAGTCCCATGATTTGCTCATTCATAGATTTCCCGATACAACCATCAATTATATAATAAACAATAGACATCTGAAAGTCACAAAATGAAAAGCTACATTCTTTCGAGAGGAAATAAACGTTTCCTCCCTTAGCTATCTGTCCATTCCTCGCTGCGCCCGGGCTGTACAACATAGCTGCGGGAGGAAAAGTTGATATTTCTTCTCTCAAGAAAATAGCTACTTCTACCTTTAATAATTTAATATTAATAAAACCTGAAATAAATTTGTAATGTCAACTAAAATCCAGTCCTGTTGAAAATGAAAATACTTAATTATGTGAAATACAAGAATTGAAAAATTGCTCCATGTCAAGAAGAGATTTGCACTCCTTAGAATAAGGACTTACCCAGCGGATAGCTTAAATTCCTATTTTAACCTCACAGGCGGACATGTACTTCTGTAGGCGGGTTTGCCAATGAGCGCTAATATTGACATAAAATACCTGATATGGTAGGTACAGCGATAGGTTTTCGTTACAATTTATCGGGACTTCACTGTTTCCCAATAAAAATGTCGAACGTTGATAATTCCACATCAACAATAAATCCCGAGCCGTGGAAAATTGGCACATAATTGGCAACATTTTCCAAGCATCCAAATTCAAACTCACCACGCTAAACAAATTTATTAGGCTTTTAAATCATTTAATGTTGCGGAAATGGGTGAAAATAACTCAGAATCTCCCGCGTGAAGTTAGAAATTAGAATATTTGCAAGAAATGGATTTCCCACTATTTGACTTCGGGAATATTTCTTACATGGACTACTGCAATGTTAGACTGCAATTTTGAATCCACAAATTAAAATTTGTATGCGGACGAATAAATTAATTCAAATTATAACAAATTCCGAATTCAGTTTATTCTCATTTGAATTTAATGCCCAGAATGATCGCCTTTCATACAATTGCATTAACTTCACTGAGCATCAGTCTTCCATGACGATATAAATTCTAAACACAACTAAAAGAACAAAAAGGATATGTAACATAGATATGTAACAAATGCAATCAAGACGACAAACGCTTCGGCCTAGGTAGGCTCGAACCTGCATTTTACAGCCAATTAATGCCGTATCCGATATTGAAGCGCTTCACGCAGGCTCTACACATTGCATGTCAAGACAAGTAATCTGGCAATTGTAGCTAACGTTATGTGACCAAGCTACTTAATTATTTTAGTAGCACTGGTATATTTCTCTGGCTTACTTCTTGTATTCAATACTCCTCAATATTCTTCAAAAATAAATATCAAAATGTAATGAGATACATAAAATATATATGAAATTAAATATCTATAATAGATGTACGAGTATCATAAAAGTCTGCGATGGCAATGAGTAAGATGACGATCGCTAGTCAAATATTAGAGATTTTATTAAAATGCCCTTTTTTATTGAGAAACATTCTCCACTCACTTCTTGAATAGCAATATGAAGCAGTTAATCTTACCTCTCATTTTCTGGAATGGATCTCTTGTAATTTCAGCGATTGATAAATGTAGTTGCGTTACAGAATCCGTTAATGCAATGTCAACTTAGTTGTGACCTGTGTCGTGATATTTGACTGCCTATCACAATTTGCTTTGGTCATAGTCTGGCGTCAGACCGCCCCGATCATCCAGCAAGAGAACTGCATGCATTGACTGACATGAAAAATCATGAAATTAGGAGAGTTGATAGCCTCTAACAGGAGAGTGTTCATAGTAAGGATGAGGAAAAATATTCATCATATTGGGTAAACTAACAGGCCCTTCAAAATTCGCTTCGAGGAGCATGAACGTAGTTTACACTTGCAGAATAGTACTAGTGCCCTCTCCGAACATTCGACAAATGACCACGACAACAACCTTTTCATTTCCAATTTTACAATGAATATCACAGCCAAGCCTCTTGAGCGCCTCTTGAAAATCGTCTGGCATTAGCGACAGGAGACCACAATTGAACCGTTAAGACGAACTTGTTGGCTGAAATATACTGTCTGTGGTATTATCACTATCCGAGAGATAAACCACTCCCACTGACTGCTGTTGCCTTCTTTTTAGTGCACTAAGTGAAACGTTTACTATGTAAATACTTTTATCTCAACTATTTTATTACAAGCCTTTACTAAAGGGAGTGTCGTAATTTCTCTCATCCTTCCCATGAAATGAGCAGATTCCTTATGCTTTTAAATCAATCGATCTTTTGAAATTCAAAATTAATGATTAAATCTCACCTCTCCGGTCTCCTTCACTAAACATCGGAAGATGATGCGGTTGGGTTGCTTCTCGCATTTCCACATTTCAGTTTGAAGCGTCTGTCCGGGCATCACTGGCTTGGAGAAGCGCACTTTGACGGCTTTGAAGAGGGAGACATCATTGTCCGCATACCTCTCCATAACATGTCTAACGGCAAAGCCGAGAGAACAGAGGCCGTGAACAATCGGACGCGGGAGGCCTCCCATTTGAGCGAAGGAAGGGTCGATGTGCAGCGGATTATAGTCACCACTCAATCGGTACAAAGCAGCCTGCAAGAAGAGAAATTCCATCATTCAACGCCAGTTCGGGTTTGATGCTGACGGCAAAATTCGTGCACTCTGATGAGGCTATTAGCAAGAATGACAAGACTTCGATCTCTCTTGAGAAAGAATTTGGAAAGACAGCGAGAAGATGGTAACACATTCCATCCAAGAGTTTTCAAAAATCAGCTGCATAATTTCAATGAAGATCGTGATTTAATGACAGTGAGAATAAATACTGTACAATTCAATGCAATTTAATGATGATGACAAATATCTATGCTGCACAATTCAACGTAATTTAATGATGATGACAATATCTATGCTGCACAATTCAACGTAATTTAATGATGATGACAATATCTATGCTGCACAATTCAACGTAATTTAATGATGGTGGCAATATCTATGCTGCACAATTCAACGTAATTTAATGATGATGACAATATCTATGCTGCACAATTCAATGCAATTTAATGATGATGACAATATCTATGCTGCACAATTCAACGTAATTTAATGATGATGACAATATCTATGCTGCACAATTCAATGCAATTTAATGATGATGACAATATCTATGCTGCACAATTCAATGCAATTTAATGATGATGACAATATCTATGCTGCACAATTCAATGCAATTTAATGATGGTGGCAATATCTATGCTGCATAATTCAACGTAATTTAATGATGATGACAATATCTATGTTGCACAATTCAACGTAATTTAATGATGGGTGGGAATATCCATGTTGCACAATTCAACGTAATTTAATGATGGGTGGGAATATCTATGCTGTACAATTTAACGCAATTTAATGATGGGTGGGAATATCTATGCTGTACAATTTAACGCAATTTAATGATGGGTGGGAACATCGATGTTGTGCAATTCAACATGATTTAATGACAATGGTAATATCAATGCTGGAGCAATCATACTCTATGAACTAGGGCAATAATTAAGATTTCCGATCATCGGCATTGTTAGATGACCTCGCAGAGATCAATTATTGTCCTCAGTTCATAGAGATCAATATATATTCAAGCAAGCTATGTTATTTATTGAAAATCCAATGTTATGCCAGAAAAAAAATGTTATATGGAAATCTATGGACTATGAAGGTGTCTATAACTTCATAGACTTAAATACATTCGAACTTTGAAATGAAAAAATAACTTTTCATTGTTTCTTCTTGCTCATCTCATCGTTATAACAGTATGTTGCATGAGTCGCATGCGTCTACAATTGCAATGTTTAATACAGTTGTAGATGTCTATTACGGGCGGCCATTAATTCTTATTAATGAATAACTACGACACGCAGAATAGTCCATCAATGGCATTGCTAACATCATAAGACATTGATGGACATATTCAAGTGCCGTAGTGTCATTGTTGTAGGTTTCTCTACAAAGCTATGACTGTTTCATTGCTGGACGGCTAGCCAATTCAAATATTAATTTTACATAGATTCATTTATTGGACACATACCGTAGCTTGAATTATTCATTCCTTATAGAATGCGTACATCGTGCAAGTGAAAATTGATTTGGAGAGATTTAATGCATTTCTCAAAATTGCAAGCTGAAGCAATATTTGAATTAGCAGAGAAAAAGCACATGGAGCAGCAAATTTTCACACATAATCCCTTAAAATTGTTCTATGAAACAAACAGCAGCTGAAAAACTTCAACATGAATGCTGATGTCTCGAGCATGTTTAGGACAAAATTGAGGGATTATATTTCGTAACGCATAAATTCTGCAAATGGGTGAAATTGATAATTCGTCAACCAACAATGAAAAAAATTAAAGTAAAGCACCGCAACTATATGCCCCATAAATGTTTATTAATACCCAAGTATTGACTGTATCACTATGGATTTTCACTCTAAACACGAAGATCCCCAAAAAATATTGTTTCGAACATGGAACAAATAATTTCTCTGTAAAAATTGAAAAATGCAGTAATCATCATATTTTAATAAAGAAAGAATTTTTTTCAGAAGTTGGTTCTAAATGATTATAATGCGTGATTTTGAAGCTTCATGTGTTTGTCTTTTTGGTATTTTAAGTTAAGATGCAAAGCAGGGTAGCTAGCCTATAAAAATAAAGTGTACATTACGAGTAGGTGATTTTGCCAGACACGAAATTCCGTCGCTGACGAAAACTGATCTATCTACTTTTGTAGCAGACTGTGTTCTCATCAGAAATCAATCAGAATCTGATAACTTCTAATTTATGATGTATTCTATAATATGAGACCGACTGAGCTATCCAAGCTTGCGTCTGAATCAAGTAGTATACCGTCAAACTTTTTTCCGTCGCTGACGTTTTTCAAGGATTTTATCACTTTCCGTCAGATTCATCGACACCAGTCTGATCAACTGCGTTCAATGACACTGGTTGTGAATGTAGCTTTTTCCCCAGGCAGAACGCCGTTGCGTCCTTGCAGTTAGGATAAGAACTATGCGTTATGGTGATAGCAGGACCAATCAGCGCGAGGCTATTATTATCCACCATGACGTTAACCTTAGCCGAGCATCAAAATGGTTCTCTCAGAAATTTCCCTCTTCTTGAGCTATCGTGGCGAGCTTTGATGGCGAGAGACAGCGAGGATATGACAATCGTCAAAAAGAGAATAACAGAGAAGGCTATCTTCATAAACGACGGGAACGGAAGCGGCTTCAACGACAAAGAATGAAATTGAATCCAGATAAGAACAAAATATATAAAGCTAAAGATAGATTAAGAAAGCAGGCCAAGAGTACAGCAGCCCCTCGCACTAACCCATCTGACACGTCGTTTACAACTCGACAAGCACTTGGCAAAGCAATTGCTAAGACAGTTAGGAGTCTTCCAAAAAGACAGTCTCTTGTCACAGATGTTCTTGTTGGCGTCATTTCATCTGTGTCATCAAGTAGTAAAAATGCAATCTTTACAAAGTCGAGGAGATCGGTTCATCCTAAAGCTGGGCAACCTATTGACACGGATGCCAGGAGTGTGTATCTCTCGTTTCTATTGAAACCTGATATCAGTTACTGCAAGCCGGGTAGAAAGGATACCGTTTACTGCGGGAAGATTTTGATGGACAAAAACTCTATAAACCAAAACATTTTCTTCTGTGGACATTCAAGGAGATTGTTCATATGTTCAATGATGAGCATGATGATATCAAACTGTCGTACTATGCACTTCAGAAATTAGTGAGCGAAGAAAAGTATATCTTCAAGCGCAGTGACTCAAATGAGGATGATTGTCGATGTGAGAAATGCGAGAATGTTGAACTGCTGTTGATTGCTGTCAAACGGCTGCTAGAAAATTCTGATCATGAGCTGACATCAAAAATATTGATAGATCCAATCCAATTCATTCAAAGTCTGGTATGTTGCACAGACAATTTTGATTGCTACAATGATGAATGCAGTTCTTGTCCTATGAGTGATGTGAAACAGATCTGCGAATTTCTTGCGAGCTGTGAGAATGATGTGACATATTTGAAATGGATTCGAAAAAATAACATGTACCAAAAAGTTGAGGTCACTGAACCTGGCTACATGATTGCTGAAACATTTTACAATGTTGTTAGCAAGAAATTCAAGCATCATGTGTACAACATCTTCAGGCAATATTCTGAGCTGAAGTTCATGAAAAGGAACCTTCAGACTGACGAAGTCCTTCTGTCTGTCGATTTTTCAAAAAATTATGATAACAAGCAAAACCATGAGATCCAAAGTGCTTATTTTGGCCACGAGGCATTCACATTGTATACGTGTGCTTGTTATGTGCGTGATGATCCTGATGTCCAACTTCCCAATGATAGGAAAGTTGTTCTGGATGAAGAACATAGTCTCCAAGTTCTTTCTTTGGTCATTGTTTTGAACGAGATCGTTCATGAAAGAAACATCGCGTTTTCGTGCAACATGAAAGTGATTGAGATTGTGCGTGAGCTTCTCTCGAACTTACGAAAAGTTCATTTCTGGAGTGATGGCTGTAGTAGTCAATTTCGTTCACAGTATGTGTTCCGCTTGATGTCGAACTATCCATCAGATCTTAAAATCACATGGGACTACGGTGAGTCTCATCACTTCAAAGGACCGCATGATGGGATCGGGGGAACGATCAAAAGAATGGTGTACTCTGCTGTTTCTACACAGAAGGCCGTTATCCGAAATGCGGAGCACTTCGCCTCTTATGGCAATGAAATATCAAACATTGACGTCAGATATCTCGATAAGACCAACACTGTTAAATATGAGTTGCTTAATTCAGTGTAAATTCCCGGCACCTTAAAAGTACACCACATTGAGCGGAAGAATTGCGATACTCTTGACTTTTATTGTCACTCAAACTATCGCAAAGAAGCTGAAAAAATCACCACAGTGGTGTATTCGAGTTTGTCTGAGCCTGGGGATGGTCCCAATGATTCGAATTCAGTGCCAAGTCAAGATGACCAGGTGAGTGATGTCGACGATGATCTGAGTGTGAGCATTGGTGATGCGGTTGTTGTGGACTACATAACAACAAAAAAATTATACAAGTTCATGGGTGTTGTATGCGATTGTGATGAGAATGATGTGCATGTTGAGTTTTTGAAGAAAGATGTTGCGAACAGCTATACAATCAAGTGTGATGATGTTGATGTGGTGAAGAAAACAAGTGTGAAGCGCGTCATTCAGAATTATTGCATCAGCAAGCGAGGACAATATATAATACAAGAAACATTGGAACGATTAGACATGTAAGACTGATACCGTTACAAAACTTTTATAAGAATGTTGCAATTGCAATAGATGACACTTTTGCTTTTATAAAACTTGTTTACTCATCTTTGCCGCTTACCTATAAGTCTTTATTTAAGCGCCATGTCTATTCAAATGAATTTCATATTCAAATTTTGAATTTTTGAATAGGTCCTACTTATAGGCCTACCACAAGTTCAGGATGATATAAAAATAAGTACAAGTAAGCAATAAGGTACATGAATGTTAGACAAATGTTTTACTAAGTTATTTTAAAGATAGATGACTCAAAATCACCTCTAACTTTCATAGCGTTTAACTGGAAAAATTTTCCGTTTCTGACGTTTCCGTCGCTGACGAAGTTTGCTTTTTTAAATTTCACAACAGATGAAAAGTAAAGATGTTGCTGAATCTAACTATTGTGTGATATAGCAAGCAGATGATCAGAGCTTAAAAATTGTGGGGTCAAATAACAGATCTATAGGTACAATTCGCAGATTTTTTCTTTTGAATCCAGCCTTCTCCATTCTTTTGAATCTGTGATCGTTGATAGAACAAAATGGCTTTCGATCAGGGTCATTCAAGATCAAATGAAGATCAGGATTCTTGCAGTTCAAATATTTCCAGAGCTGCAGAAAAAAGTCGATAACTTGAGCAGTTTCACTTCTTCCAACCATCACTAAAGCAGCAACTGTTTCCTCATTAAAAACATCAAGAACAATTGAAACCTTTTGGCGTTCGAAGGGTGAAGGAAAGCAGGCGACTCTGCTCAACTTAGTACGTCTGACTATATTCATTGAATCATTCTTGTACAAGTCCACAATATCGTTCCTCTTCCCGACAATTTCTCTATCTGGTAGCTGCAGCTTGAGCTCTTTGCATTTTTCAGTTACCCAATCATTCCGAACACATTTTAGAAGGTGAACAGAATCATGCAGCAGAACTAGCTCATAATTGGGATTGTGGTGATTTCTCCCAATCCATGAAATGTTGCTATATGTATTGTCAAGCATTTTTTGATAGCACTTTCGGTTTGTTGTAGCATTATCTGACACTAGAGCCATCACTCTTCCAACCACATTCATTTGTGATACCCAATGCAAGAATTATCTGTTGATACAAAAACTCTCCTGTTAAGGTAAAAAAATGGGTATGAGACGAAGGAGAAAACACTCTCGAGACATCATTGGCTTCAACATAATGGCTAAAACAGTTCGTGCATTCTTCTAGCTGTCGTCAGCAGCCTTTCCGATTAAATGTCCACCGCGAAAACGAACTGAAGGATCGATGTGAATCTCATCAAACAGCAAGGAGCAAGATCTCTGCACTCCAGTGAATTTCTCAAAAACTGCTCTCATGGTAGATAGGGCTTCGGAGTCACTTCCAGTGGATCCAAAGCATTCTATTTGCCTTCGGATTGTGTCTGGATGAGGCAAATGCAAAATGTTCCTCAAGCCAGAATATGCATTTCTACTTTTTAGAAAAAGATGGGTAGCAATCTTCATTGTAGATGCTGTATACCTGCATCCCTGCTTTAGGGCATTGATTAATCTCAATTGTTCAAATAAAAAGTCACATTTTATTTGTTTCTCTCTGTACACATTTGAAGTGTTGATATTACTTTGTAACAAATTGATTGTCTCCGTTACTTCAACACAATAGCAAAGTTCTTAGATTTTGGTTTTAAGATAATCGCTTCCAATTGAGACCACCGCTCTAACCTCCATTGAAAGCCAAGTAGGTTCTGAACGTTCACTGGGGTTCTGGAGCGCGTAGCTTTTACTCTGTAGTCGTAGAAAATGTCAATTATATAATCCACAATGTATTCTTCAAGAAAGTGTAGTATCCTCACCAAGTTGTCTCTGTTCAGTATAAAAAGATCATTTTCTGAAATCATTGAATGCGTTGAAAGTAAGACGATAAAATCTTTCCAAGATGATGGTAGGTGGTCTTTCTTTTCGAACGCCTCCAGCTCGTCAGGAATCTGATTGCGGGACTCAATAGACAAGTTGCGATCATTTATTCGTCGAGCGGTGAGCGCAGTGCTTACAGTTTGGCGGAATGTTGACGGTGCAAAATCAGGAAACAACGATGGTGGATCCAATGGTCGTGAGAATCTTTTGACTTTTACGAAAGTTGCATCAGATAGCTAATGTTTTGAACAGATGCCTATATGGCGAGTCACATGAACAATGTTTGGCAAAGAATTCAGCCACTTCTGCCGTTTATCATGGTCTTTTGGGAAGGAGTAGACTGAGACTTTTTGAGATTCGCTGTCGTAATTGCCTTTGCAGAATGGAATGCAACATTTTCGAGGCATAATTAGTAATGAAGCTTGTTACTCGTAGAATGATAACCAAGTTATTGACAGAATTCAAATTGTCATATTGTATAACTAGATGCAAATTTCATAGATGTACAGGTAAGATATCTATATTCAGAGAATCAGCCTCCAAAACTTTTGCCACACTTTCCCTAGTTCAGCGTCCTGAGCTTTCATAGTAATTTGGAAGTCCATGGAAGTACATTACTTTTGCATTGAGATTTATGTAATAGATATACGATATCATTCTTCAAATTCCCGAGAGCTTCCGAATGATATTGTATATCTGTTATATACCATGATAGTGGAATCTAATAATCTTCCCCGGGAAGTTTATTTTGCAGCATAGTGGTTGAGAGTGATCTCGTGCTTCGTCATATCTATGATGTGTACATGTACATGTCATATCTATGATGTCCACACTAAACTTATATCTTGAAATCTCAGGGAAGTTTATTTAAAATTAGAAAACAGAGATCTATGGAGTAACTTCTGCAGTAATTTCAGAAATTGCATCGTCTGATTCATTCATTCACCGATTCAATATGGCAGAAATTGATTTAGACTTTGATGAACTTGCAAGTTTAATGGATGATTACAAGCAACCAACAACATCTCGATTCGAAAGAAGTATGAACGAAGAAGAACTAAAGAAAAGAATAGACAGCACAAGATCCAAGAATTCAAAGAAGAAGGCCAACTGGGCAGCAAAGATGTTCAAAGAATGGCTTGCGGAAAGGCAAAGAAATGGGATAGTCAGAGGTGATCATGTTTTCAAAGTATTTGAAGAAATGAGCAAGTCGGAACTGGATTCCCAACTGAATTATTTCATTTTTGAAGTAAGAAAGAAGAATGGGGGTAGATATCCAGCAAAGACCTTAAGAGAAATATTTCAGGGTCTAGGATATTATCTAAAGGATATTCTCGGAAAAGGATGGAGATTATTCAATGATGAAGAATTTGAATCTGCAAGGATGGCTTTGGACGCAGCCATGAAAGAAGCAAATTACCATCAAGTTCCTTGTGAAGGACCCGGTCCCTCAAATCCGGTGTCCAAAAATCAAGAAGATGGGTTATGGAACAAAGGCATTTTGGGTGACAGTGATCCGCAGACATTGTTAAGAACCATATTCTTTTGCTGCGGAAAGTTCTTTGGATTGCGAGGAGGAAGAGAGCATCGAGAGCTCAAATTTGGGACACAAATTCAATTAACGATGACTGAAACAGGTGAAGCATTAGTGTACACCAACATGCATTCCAAAAATTACACTGGTGGCTTAAAACAGTGTCGTCTAAATCCAAAAACCATAAAAGTCTTCGCAAACCAGGATAATCCGGAGCGCTGCTTTGTCAGGATTTGCAGGATTTGCATTTGTCAGGACTCTATGCCAGCAAGCGTCCGTCGAGCGGGAAAGTTTCAGCTTTTTATCTAAAAGCTAGAACGAATTTCACTGACGATTCATGGTTTGAGGATACAGTGATAGGACACAATAAGTTGGATACTTTGATGAAATAGATCGCATCACTTGGACAATTGAAAGGAAATTACACCAACCATTCACTCAAGAAGACAACAGGACAATTTCTCAAGGGTATGACCGAGGTTCAGAGAAAAGCTCATACAGGGAACAGATCGCAGGCGCAATCAATTTATGAGGAAGTCGATGATGAAGACTTCCAGTTGACATCTTCAGTTTTATATGGTGCTAGACCGAATGCTTCCATTGATTCAACTGCATGTATGTCAAACAATTCAACCAACATAAAAGCAACAAGAATAGTCATGAGCAATGAAACATGGCAGCTACAAATGCCCGCAAGGAAGTAAATGAAATTGGATGTGAACCCTGAGACAAACTACATTTCATTCCATTTCTTTTGACTTCATATTCATATAGGCCTACTTACCGCTTTATCGTTCCTTGTAACGTACTGTATGTAGAGATGTGATGTTTTGACTCTACATGTACATGTGAATTACTAATTAACTTGAATGAATGTAATTCATGATTGTTCAATTACAGATATCGTTAAACCAAACGTAGGGATATTCTCTGAAAATAACTCCCTGATTATTGAGGGGATGTCTATGTACATCATGGTATATTGATATTGAACGAAGGAGCCTCCATTAAACCGATTTTAATGGAGATCTTGCCCTGAATAGCTAATTTGAAATTACAATTCAACGTGATATGAATGCCTATCTATGGTATCATCCCATGCAATTCATAGTTTTTCGAAGGTATGTAATGAATTAAGAAATAACTGTGTTTCAATTATCAGTCCTAAAACAAAACATTAAACAAGTGTATTCTAACGGAATTTAAATTAGGATGCATCACATATATCAGTCTTCACACTTAGAAAAATCCACGTTCATAGACTTAATAAGCGAGTCTCCTTTGGAGTCTGCTATATTAAATATATGACTCAGACTTTCTACAAGGTGTAAAGCATAATATCAATGACATATCATGTACCTAGCGACAGTGTGATATCTATGCTGCAAAATTCAATGCAATTTAATGACAGTGGGAATATCTATGCTGTATAATTCAACTAACTAAGTGATTCGGTATCACTGGTCCAACAGGCAATAAAAATCCAAAGGAAGGCTTTGACCTATTCAATCGACCAGTGTAATACATCTCCATGTGTACGTGTCTTGTTCTGTAGACAGGCAGACAATGCCAATCATAGCATGTTACAATCGTAGTGTGGTGGAATAAATGTATCCATACAATGAAATCCTAATTTCCAATTTTGCTAAATATCGTAGGAAGTGATGCAAAAAAATATCCGTGCGTTGAACGAAGACATACAGTGCAAAGAGCAAACCTTGCAGACATTGGAGACGGTTTGAGTTCTCTGTTAGATAAAGTTTCATCATTTTTTTAATACAGTCACCGAAATGTAAGTTCGTACATCCTCAAATTTGCGTCTTTTTTATTTCGCCGTGTATTTGAAATTTGAGAAAAGATTTGCATCTTATTTAACAAGCTTCTTCGTCTATCAGTGATCGATCAAGCTTTGAAATAATCTCGAGAAAATCTGAGTGGATAGCATTCCTCAATATTTGAGAACAATTGATGTAAACATTCCGAAACGTGAAGTAGTAGTTCATCCGCACAGCGATGATAATTACCAAGAATAAATTTCATGCATTTATGCACTAACTTGTTGGTTTTATTGAAACCTGATGATATCAAACCGACGGGAGGAAAGTCTTAAACTTGAAATTGAATCCGTAAAAGAAAGGATTCCGTTTCTGATTGTGTATTTCTGATCCACTATGGGCACAGCTATTCAATAGTGTTTTCTAATGATCAATGCTCACTTCATTCCGACTACGTTGGAAAATTTCCAACCAACTTTCACAAACATTGACAATATAAAATGCCTTCAGGCCAACAAACAAGTCAAATCTATCTATCTGTTGTTAATGGGAAAGGAGCTAATTTGACAAGATAATTAAATGACAAATTTACTTCACAATTTCTAACATATGGCCTTTATCGACTTGCCGTGATTTAATTAAGTTTAACAAAAATCTATTTAGTAATTTAAGAAGCAATTTATCAATTGTTTCTTATCATTTTCATTGTAGGCGGATGTCAATATTTGGATACATTAATTAACGGCTTCGATACAAAAAGGCAACTTGACGAAGCGAACAGTCTTTTCCATGTGATTATATCATCACAGAATGCAAACCAACAAAATGTTCCGAATCTATGCCCAAGCGAGCTAGGGGTTTGTTCCAACGATGCACCTCGTGACTAATCCAGGAAAAGCAAACACATACCAACCAGTCGTGCAGCTCCTACTTCTTAGGTTGCTGTATATCAGTCCGAGCCTCATTGACCAGCCCCTGTTGGGCGAAACGCAACGTCTACGGCTGCTAAGGAAATGTTTAAATATCAAGTCTGTGGAAATCTTCTGCCCTAAATAAGTACATGTACTTTCTCAGAGAAAATTTATGAAGTAATTTTATCAATTGTTTCTCATCAATTTCGTTGGAGGCGGACGTGATTGTTACTATTTCAGAATAGCTTCGATCCAGTAGACAACTTCATGAAGCGATCAGTCTTTTCCATGCAATAATATTATCGAAGAATGTAGGTCACAATTGCCAATAAAGTTCTCTCGGACAGAGCTATATTGGTACTTGACACAAACATTTTAGGTGGCCGCTATCTTAGAGGCTTGGAGATCGTCTCGTTTGCTTTTCTCTTATCTTCCACGATTATAGGCAATAAAATACTCGTTCGAATATGCATCAATCACAATGACTGATAAAGTTTCCATGTCGAATGAGCATCTTTTGAAGACGCTACGAGGCTTGGTGAGAGATATAGAAAGAATAAGTCTGAGGTGAACTCAAAAAATGATTTTCGATATTGCGCACCCGAAGTACATTTGGTTAGACATGTAGGTTCGCAATGATCTATGCTGTGTACTCTGCATGAACTTGGCAATACATTGAGTGATGTTTACGAGAGATTCGAAGTTTTGAAGAAAATCTTGAAGAAAGTGGTCGCACAATATGACGCTTATCAAAGCTTCAGGTTTGTCAAGAGTGGAGAGACTGGGCTGCTTGCAGTGTTGTTCAGTAGATGGTGACGGCTACAAGATAAATGACGGTTCCTCGCTTCTACAAGTAATCATAAACACTAACCCAAAACTGAACATTTCAAACATCTCCCATCAGGGTTGAATACGGGTCGGCTCCGTGGGTCACTCCGAGTCAATGGAACTGGACCGGAAATTTTCTATTCTGTCGCATTTCTGTAGCTCTAATATACCATGGCCGGTGGCACTTGTAAAATTATTGTAGGCTAAATTGTTGGAATCTAGAGATTTGGAGATGTGTACGCATAGATAACATGTACAGCATTGTATTCTATGAGCCGCATAGCTACATGTTGGTCTAATGGTCCATGACGCATGCCTGGAGAGGCTACACGTCAACTAGGCTATAGGACTATAGCTTAGTTTACGTGCATAGGCATATATGCTCTGTCTGCAGCTATATAGACTACCAAAACCCTGCAGGTTACCAAATGGCAAAACTAAAAGTTGATATGCGGTAATAATTTCATCTTCATTTCTAAATCGTTGACTCTCGACCAAGCCAATGACTGTCAACCTGCATGCTGCTGAGTTATAGCCTAAACAAGTAGCTACGCGGCCCTACGGAATCCATAGCTACGTTTTTAGGACCCTAAGTCTATTATCTAGCTACTACAGCTTATCGCTTATAGGCTTGCATCAACATTACTAGCCTAATGCCTAGGCTATCACAATCGGTCGCCCCTAAAACTTGTAGGCCTATGAAGGGATTGAATCTTGTCAATAGGTCATACAATCCCAATATATAGGCCTAGATGTAAAGCGATGTATGTGCAACACGGATCCGTCCCTTGTATAGGCCTACTGTGTCTCTTTTCTTATAATTATGGAAATGTGGAAAACATTTCCGGGTCCGCGGGTCTGCCTAACCCGAAGCCGGATTCAACCCTGTGCCCTATACAGAACCGTGGATAACCTTTTGTTTTACACTGATCACCGAATTCCGCCTGTGTGACGAATAATCGTTGAAACAAATCTCCACGCACTGCTAGCTACACGAAGGAACGAAGAGGAATGTTCAATAAAACTACAAAGACAGAGTCAGACAAATGTAGCTATCTGAGACATGTTCACTAATGAAGAATGCTCCAAGATAAAATTCCTACATAAAAACTTCCGGAAGTGCAAACGGATGTCGGAGAATATGTTCATTTTTCTATAATATTCTAGTGTGACAAAAATACAGAGAAAACGATGACACAAAATTCTTTGCTGTTAGTCTTTGATTAATGCTAACCTTCGCATTGTTGCCGAATCAATAAATCCTAGCTCGCAAGTGAATCAGACAAGACTTAACCGTGATCATTTAGTTATAGATAAGTAAATTCAAAATTTTCTTCATTGGTTATTACTAAATTGTAATTGTTAATTGTTATTACTAACTTGTACTCGTAATATTGCGGAGGTAGTGTAAATCTTTTTTTTTATTTCCACTCTTCCCCAAACAGGTGCCTTTTTTCTCATCACTTTATTTTACAATGAACGCATGTTGTCTTTGCCAAAACACGTGTCTCTCCAGTCAACTGTTGTTAGCTAGAACAGGAAAAAGCATATAGAAGAAAACGATATATATAAAGACTCGTAAAAATGCGTTCAACATTGCTAAATCAATATTCGTTTGACGAAAGTTGGTTCAACTTCGCATCGAAGCACGGTCAATTCATTTGTCTGAATGCATGTAATGCAAGTTGCAAAAGTTAACATTCTTATTCTGGCTGCAAAAGCATCACAGACTCAAAAGATAGAATAGCCGATGGCTGTTTTCAATTACACACTATTACAAATCAACAAGTTATCGGATTCAACAACTCAAATCTAGAGGTCAGGGTGCTAGCACAATGTACTACTTTGTGTCATGCGACTCTGCTATCCTATAGAAAACTTTCGAACTGGATATCCTATAGGAAACTTTCGAACTTGATGTCTCTAGGAACTTTCGAACTTGATGTCCTATAGGAAACTTTCGAACTTACTGTCCTATAGGAAACTTTCGAACTTGCTGTCCTATTGAAAAAGGGTCGAACTTCGAGCGTAGAGCTGCAATGATCATTGGTGGTGATTCACAACGTCGAGAATGTCGTTAATCCAATCGGTGCACAACTTGTTAAAGAAAATGACAATCAAACTCATTAATCTCCGTCGATCCCTTTTAAACGAAGCTAGTCGTTGTGTATCCCGTTGCAAACTCTGGAAATGAGTTCGCTTTAAATGATAATTTATCAGAAATTGTAAGTATCATTTTTCTAGAGCATGGTCTAAACCATCAGAATCTGTGTTTCCATGATTTTCTGTTTGTTCTCTATTGTGTCTACCGAATTGATCCAAAAATCTGTTAAGTTGACTTGATGTTAGATATGTGAAACAGAATGAGGTATGCCAAGGAAATACAAGTAACTTTGAAAAACGTTGGCACAAGTCACACAATAGAAGTGGCAAAAACTTCGACTGCTATTGTTTGATGAGAACAAGTTTTGGAACTTTCACACAGGGTGTCCGCGCAGATTTGAATGAAAATTTCCGGGTGCTTTCAAGGGAAATTAACCAAAACTCAGAGGTCAAATTTGGATGAAAATTTCCAGGCTTTCTGCAAGGAAATTTTATTCAATTCACGCGTAAAATTTATAAAAAAAATTCCCGGGAGAATCTGGCCAAAGTTCTATCCCTAAGGAGTTTGTATGTTCATTCAGTCAATCCATTTAACGTCGAATTCTCCCACTTAATTGTGTCCGACGATTTCTCTTTATGGCTCCTCGCCACTTCTCTCGATCGAGGGCATCGTTGGGGACAAGTCCGAGTAGTCGCAGATCGTCGTCGGGATTGTTTTTCCATGACTTCTTGGGTCGGCCGCTTGAGCTTCGCCCTACCACGACCATGGATTTCACTCGCCTTGTCCAGCAGTTGTCATTCATTCTCGTGACATGCCCAACCAACGCCGACGCCTTCTCCGTACGTCACCAATTTTCTCTAACCCGAGCCTTCTCTTCACTTCTTTCCACACCACACATTCAACGCGCCATTGTCATGGTATTGACTTTAAGTCGCCTCAACGACTCCTTCGTCATGGCCCACGCTTCGATGCCGTACAACATGCAGATTCTGACACATGCTTCGTAATTCTTTGCCTTTGTTCTTAAATTTGGTGATTTGGTTGTCAAAAAGCGCGAGAGTTCTCTGAACTTACTCCAACTTTATCGAATTCGAGTCTGCACTGCAGCGACGGCGACCCCACATTCTTCCAGCATTTCCCCCAGCAATATCATGAAATTGATATTATTGACGAAAAACTATTGAAAGGTGGTTTGAAATTGGTTGAATTTTTAAGGCGCACGTAATTCCAAATTAAAAAATGCAAATCAAACAAAGTATGTATCAGGCTACGTCACATTTCTAGATAAAAATGAAAATATAATCGATCGCTACAAATGTAAAGCGAGCGGGTGGAGGAGAACAAAATAGAACAAGAGTATGACAGTCAACGAAAACTATATGACGTAACAATGAAATGCAACAATTAAAAGAATATTCGTTGAGTCTACTCTATAATGAAATGCAACAAGATGAACATCAAAGTGTTGTCATTCAGATAAGATCATTTGAATACAAGAAATGGTCTCATCAAGTTCGGCAACTTCTTTCTCCTTGTCCAAAGCTGACTTTCTCATTGCATTCGATCTTGCAATGAGTGAAAGGTCTCCTTTCCGCGACCAACAAAAGAGCGAATGAGAGGCACGCGACCAACAAACGACTCACATTTTCCTGAACGCCTTGCTGCATAGGTTAATAAACTACTAACAATGACTTGTATCTATCACATGGGGAGCGGTGAAGAGTGAATGAAGCAGGGACATTCCCATAACGACGTCTAAATGTTTCATAATTTTAATAAACTTATAGTTAATAAGACTTAAGGTTTGCCCTTAAGAGGACACGTGGTACGTTCCCACCGGCAGACATTAAACGTTCAAGGCGCGTCAAACTTTTGACTATCCTAAGACTACATTTTAGAGCCAAACTTGACGAGATCGGTGTGGAGGACCTTCCCACTAGTCCATTTTTCAATCAGCGCTTCTAAAGCGGGGCTGGAGCTTACCCCTAATTGTCCTTTGACTTGTGATCCTCGACAAATGCATGAATGCATGAAGGTCTTTCAGCACAAAGACTTGACGGAATGCAGAGCGCTTAGCCTGGCTTACGGGAGCTGAGAGAACTCCCATTGTTAAGTCTTGATGTATGAGGCGAAGTTTGTATAAAGGCGGATTACATATTTACCACACATCAATTACATATTTATGGGATTCGAGTATGAACAGGATCTGTTTACTTGTGGGAATCGAAAAGGCAAAGATTGATGTACAGGATTTGTTTACATGTGCATATCGCAAAAAGCAAAATGTATTTATTGATGGTATAAATTTAATGACAGTATCAGTTTATATGTGGGAAACGTAACATTTGAATGATGTCTGACTTATCTTTGTGGCATATCTTTCAAGACAGATCATTTCTTGACCTATTCAGTATTTTGTCAGCCACTATGTGTGGGACCCCGCTCGTCTGGGTTTGAGAGTTCAGGTTAGGGGTCGAAACACAACTAGACGAGTACCTGCTGATGACTGACGGACTGCAGTATTATGTTTTATATCCCCTGACCGGTATCTGAAGTAGTGATCGATGCACTGTATTTCAAATGAAGAAATGTGGGATTACATGAAGTATTATAGACGGATTAAGAAACTGGCGATAACAAATTCAAGTGAAGAAATAGTATTTTCCATATTTAGTCTTAGGTATAGTGTGTATAATTTCATTGCTTTCGGTGTAGTAGAGTGTCATTGTAGTTCTATTGTTTGCCTCCATTATCCACTTTCCACTTATCCACTATTACCATTATCCCCTTTGTGTAGTGTCAGAATCGGTGTAGTAGCATTGTTGTATTTCCATGTTTTACCTCCACTTTTCCAATTTTTATCCATCATTGTTGTCTATCCTGTTGTTTTATAATATCCATTTTTAATTTCCTTAACCTATGATGACCATTGTCCTGTTGTATTTCCAGTACCAGCATCTGTAGTCGGTAAGGTATATTAGACGTCTGTTTTGAACATGTATGCGGCTGTGTTTGGAATCTATGGTATTAGTATATTAACAGTAAGAATGAATAGTGTTACAAATCTTAAGATTTCCACTTTTACCAGATATTGGGCCAAAGCTGATCAATTTTAATTCGTTGCCACGAGAAAGCTGCATTGAGTTCTTTTAAGAACTGATTAATCCAATGGTTACAGTAGCATTGCATCTGTACACTTGCGGATTGGAGAACGCCATCAGTCCTCATTAGGACTACTTCAATTAATAATTTGAATTAGTAAGCATTATATTCTATTATAAATGGCTGCTAAAAGGTGTTTTCCAGGCTTTCCAAGGAGCGCAGACACCCTGCTCTCGCCTGTCTTCCTTTTTTAAGTGAAATGTTCTGTGTCGGCGACTGTCCATATATAGTCATCCATAAAGCGAAAAATGACTGACTGTAGTGTTGTACCTACACTTACATGAATTCGCATCACTGAGCTAGCGCTGAAGCCATATATGTCAATGGACTGAACAGGAACATAAACATGAATTATTTGAAACACCATTTGAGGCATGACAAAAGCGACTGTCGCACGAATGCGACCGCTCCAAGACAAAACTGACCTCGGCTTCACTGTATCAGGCATTGGTCACTTTGAGGATGGGAAGAGGGTGAGACAACTTATCATGGCACGAATCATTTTATGCACGCACAATGACGCACACATCTTTAGTTTGTGAGTGATCGACTTTTATACAACATCGCATTATCGTGAGTTCAGAGCGATCGGTTTCATTTATCTGACTCTCCCTGGAGATGTCATTTTCCAAAGTCACCAGCCTGAAAATCGCATAGTGATCCGTCAGTCAAACATACATTCTTTCAGTGCATCGAAATCTCGACAAATAGGAAATTGAACAATACATTTTTCAGAGGAATTATCAGCATTTCATTGCAGCTAATCACTCATAACTATGCAGTATTGGAAAATAATAACAGTCTTGTCCGATGTACCGACATTTTTCTTTAAGTACTTTCTACTGCGGTTTCCGAGAGTGAAAGAGAGAGAGAGAGAGACCGTATTCGCGCGTTTCATAAGATGCGACTGATGGAGTCTCAGGCCTTGCCGTATTCAGACAGGCTTTACGAAAAGGGTCCGGACAAGGCCATCTCAAGCGGTTCAGGATGCCTTGCAGAGGAAATTAAAGACGGCTTTGTGAAAGGAGTCCGCACAAGGCTATCTCAAGCGGTTCAGGATGCCTTGCTTTTTGATTTCACCGAATTTGTATGTTAAGAAAACGACGACAAAACTATGAAAAATTTTCTATTCCAGAACAGTAAATGTATGAAATTACGTCAATTTAGGTTTTGAAAATTACATCGCTTAAGTGCCGGCCGTCATTGTCGATGCAGTAGCGAAGCCTCTCGCGAAAGTTGTCCATTACACTTCGAACCATGTCGATTGGAATGTTAGCAATTTCCTGTGTTATTGCTGTCTTTAAGTCTTGCAAGTTTCTTGGTCGGTGTTTGTAGACTTTTGATTTGATGTGTCCCCACAAGAAAAAATCGCAAGGGGACAAATCTGGCGAACGTGGAGGCCAGCCAATATCACCTCGTAAAGAGATCAAACGACTCGGGAACAAATTTTGGAGGATGGTGAGTGACCGGCGTGAGGTATGCGATGTAGCACCACAAGTCCTGCTGATCATTGAGTAAATCGGTTACTTTCGGACGGAGAAAATGCTCTAGCATTTTGCAATAACGATCAGACGTTACCGTTACTGTAACACCATCCTCTTCAAAAAAATAATAAGGACCCCAAACTCCGAAATTTCCTGTGGCACACCAAACAGTAACTTTCGGACTGTGGAGCGGTCGCTGATGAAGTTCCTGAGGATTGGTGTCAGACCAGTAGCGAAAGTTCTGTTTATTAACTATCCCAGATAAATGGAAATGCGCTTCATCGCTGCAGATCATAACGGCTGTAGGGGGAACCTCTCTGAGAATGTCTCCACACAAAGTTGTTCTGGTTTCATAGTCTGTCTCATTCAACTCCTGCACGACCATCATTTTGTAGGGATGCATGTTGAGTTCCTGATGTAAAATTCTGCGGACACTTTGATCTGACATGCCTAGGGCAGCCGCATGTTTCCGTGCTGAACGCCTGGGAGAGTGCTGTATCGAAGCTCTCACAAGTGTAACATTCTCTACCCCTGTTGCGATCCTTGGTCGGCCGGGACTTTGTCTTTTTAAAGCTGAGCTAGTGAGTCTAAAATTTGAAACCCAAAGGCGAATCGTCTTTCCCTCTGGGACAGGAGCATGACGACCGAGATCAAAACGCCTACGGAACGCGCGCTGCGTCGTTATCACGGATTGACCGTTCTTGATATGTCCCTCGACAACAAAGGCACGATGCTTTCCACTCCACTCCATGACAATGCAATTCCAAGAATGCTGTTATACGGCACGTGAACGCCAATAAGAGAGCGGAGATGAGTCACTTCAGTAGTGTCTTTTGTTAACCTAGACTATCGGAATCGCAAATAAGAGAAGACACGTTTTGCATAGAAAATATGATAATGGTATTATATGAACTACTTTTGGAATATAAAAGAATTATTGCATCTGTCTTCTTCGTTTCATAGCTATGGCAAATCGGGGAGATCTTTATGCCGCACCCTGTATTTGGTACTTGAATTTTGATGAAATGCCGACTTATTCGCGGTTGTCTATTGAAAATTTCGTGCTACTTTCGTGATAGATGTAGAAGGTTTGAATTTCATGTTCCGTGTCGCGTTCGTGTTTTGGCTTCAAACTTCGTGTCGTGTGAGGGTAAGTTTCCGACGACTGCACGCTTCTACTACAAACAATTCGCTTGTTTCATACAGCTCACATATTTCATGCAGATAATTGTGCTTGCACTTGAATTCTCTAATAGTTCTTTAACATATCAATGAGTTATCGGGCTAATGATTAATAGCAACAGTCAAGCTTATCAATTGATTAATGCTTTATTGAAACGTGGACTTCTAATATGCAATATCTATCAGCTCTCAGATCAGAGAAAATTAATGATATTAACCCATGTACGTCTGTATGAAGAAATACGGATTATCACTTGCACGAGTAATTTTTTGTAGATTCACAGTTCGATTTGAAGACATTATATATATGAATAGATATTCGGGACAGTGTAGCAGGTAGTATATAAAAGCGGCAAAACAAAGAATTTCATCATACAGAGAGTCCAATATCCACAAATACACAATTCTGGCTGTTGCGTTTCCTACTCCACAATGCTTTTTTAATCCTTCTTTGTTGTTATCCTTCTTCATAATCAAGTTCTTTCATATTCATGTTTATCCTGTATGAGGCCGCAGTTAGATGCTTGGCTACTTCCGAGTGGTTGACATCCATCTCTCGCTTTCTGATGTTCATTCCTTCTTTTCGATCGGTCTCTTCGTTCCTCCTACATATTTCCAACTACATTCTTCACAATCTATGTCATACACAGTGCCTAGTTTCTTGGCTGGACAAGGTCTCTTGTGTGCGAGAAATTCCTTCAGATGAATTTCAATAAAAAATTCTATTGTTATATCATGTCCCGTTATCATATGATGCTATGTCCACTTCTCAGGATGATGTTATAGATATTCTGAAATTTGTATATGATAAATGTCATTGCTTTGAAAATGGCCAGCGATGCTGGACCGAAAAGCGCTTTAGCGAATAATATGGTTTTCTATCCATCGAACGAATTGAGTGTCCTCAAATCGAACAATGACAATATCACCCAACCACCTCTTATGCCAAGATTCACAGCTGTTTAGTTGTGTTAGTTATTTCAGTTATATTAGATTCACAGTTGTTAGTTCAAGTTTTTTACAATTGTTTAGTTAAGTTCCTCTGATACACTTTAACTTCATTTTCTCTCCTTAAATCAGGCAACTTGCATTGGGTGACAACTATTCGAGAATGCATCAATATCATGTTTTTCTCGACTCCTGTCGTTCTTAAATAACGGAGACTGTCATCCCGCATAATCCTATTCACGTTTATTCTCCGTTTTCAACATCACTCTCCTCATTTACGCACAATGTCAAACACAGCAATGTTGACATCATCATTGTCTTCTGATTTCCGGGTAGAAATCATTTGATGTAATGTAGCCTGTATTAGGTGAACTCAATGCTTTCGAAGCAATTTGAGCATAAGGTCAGCATAAGGCCTAGTGTTAAAAAACAGAATCGGCAGCACAAAAAGTGATAATAGATTCAAAAACAAATGACACTTCTAGAACATGATGCCAACAATCCCCAATCAGTGAACGGACACTCGAGTCGCACAGACAGCAGGTAGCTTGAAGTAGTACATAACTGATGGTGAATGCATCAATGCATGTCATTCATTTATTTTAACAACCCAATTTCCTCCTAAAAGCACAAACAGTAGTCAGTGTAGTCACTTCATGTATTCTCCATCACACCCTTTTGACGAGTCTTTGACAATTTGCCGCCGTTTCAATCTGTCCTTGCCTTCTCCTTCCAAGTCCTCCAGTCTTCTTCTGTGCTTTCCAAGTCTCTCTTGATGCCGTGCTTCCAGCGAATCCTTGACTGTCCCCTTCTTGTAGTCATTGTCATCCACTTGTTTCACTATCCTTTCGTCTCCCATCCTTATCGCAAGCCCTGCCCACCTTAGTCTCTTTTCCATCACTTTCTGTGTCACCGTTTTCTTCAATCCTACTTCCTCCCTCAGCTCCGCCATTCTTCATTTCTCCACCAACATTACACCACAGACCGCTTATCCAGTTATTTTCACACACTTGCAACATCTTTTGCTGCTGCTCAGTTAGTGCCATCGTTTCTAGTCCGCATGTCAATGCTGGCAAAACCTTTCCTCGTATCCGCTGACCAATTTTTCTGTCCGCCAGCACTCCTGCCACTTTCATGTATGCCCCAGCTCCGGCTTGTATCCTTCTTCTTACTTCTGCATCGCCCGACCATCTTCAGAGACGATTCCACCAAGGTATACAAACTTATCTACCTGCCTCAGTTCCTCTTCCCTGCTTATCCACATCACATCGTCTTCACCAAGCTCATTCTCAGACCATGACCCGTAAAATGAATGCATACTGCATAGAATATCATTTTTTCTCGATAACCTTTAGCAGGTCAAGGAGGAAGCTATCTATACGTTCCTCATAACGCTACTTCACCCTTTTCAATATCACGCTACTTACTTTTGTGCGAACATCGCAATGCTGAGATTATATAACTGAATTCTGATTTCCGGGTAAAAATCATTTGCTGCAATGAAACCTTCATTAAGTGAACTCAACATTTTCAACGCAATTAGAAAACTGCACTTAGTCAATAATAAAAGTCGATCAGAGTTGAGAGTCACTCGAGGTTGGAGTGAGCTTTATCGGCTGCATAGATTTCCACCCTTGATAATCTTCTATTCTCCATCAAATTGGATGGCCGAGACATTCTTCGTAACCGACAGATTGATATTAAATTGGAAACTCTTCCTCAATTCATTCTAAATAGAACTAGGCGAATTCAACTTATCAATTTATCGCTGTTTTTCCCACCATCACAAGCGTTTCCGGTAATGCCGTACAACAATGCGAATATCATCCAATAAAACTTTTTATAATGGGAAAGGTTTTTAAGCAAAATTGATAAAGTAGCGAATAATTCACATAAATGTCAACTGTCAGTGATACACATTGCTGTCGGGGTGGGAAGTGAATCATGACTACAGTGGTTAATAACTTCTTGGCTTAGCAATTCTTTGGTACGGAGGTCGATCCCTGGAAGTGTCGTTGGAAGTCGGCAGGAAGGGCATCCGTGATAAAAGATCACAACGTTCCAGCTGAAGTCTGACTGTGTCAGCACCGCCAAGGCCCCAGTAAGAGGGAGTAATGACGTTCATAGTCCGGGAGCTACTGATACTTTCTTCCTAAATTCGCGCACAAAAGGCTTAATAGCACGGATTTGTAGATCTTGAAACGCTGAATACAAAAATCAAATTCTTAAGTGTCACAGCCAGTCGCTTTCGGTTGTAGGTAAGGTTGAAGGATTCCCATTGGAATCCAATGGTAAAATTCAAGAAATATCGATGGATTGTGAAACACGTGGCAATTGTCGTACATTTTCTTTTGCAGAAAAGAAACCATTTATCAGAATGCCATGAAATTTGAAGCATGATTGAGTTCAGAACATCAACTTCGATGTAAAAGTTGAAGTGAGTGACATGATTCAGTATTTGATGTCTGAGAGCCTCTACAAAAGAAGTAAAATCGCCAAAATTAAGTCAAAACATGAAATATACTTCATTTTGTAGAGGCTCTCAAACATCAAATAATGAATCATGTCACTCACTTCAACTTTTATACATAAGTTGATGTTCTGAACTCAATCATGTTTCAAATTTCATGGCATTCTGATAAATAGTTTCTTTTCTGCAAAAGAAAATGTACGAAAATTGTGAAGTGTTTCACAATCTATAGATATTTCTTGCATTTTGCCATTGGACTGGTTGTGACACTTAAGAATTTGATTTTTGTATTCAGCGTTTCAAGATCTACAAATCCATGCTATTAAGCCCTTTGTGCGCTAATTTAGAAAGTGTCGGCAGTTCCTAGACTATCATTGGCCATTAGATACCTTTGGATGCTGAGACGCTGGGTTTCACCCTAGAAGGGCTCGTCAGGACCACCGCAAATGGCCCAAACCAGCTTAAATATCGAAAATGGTTAAACAAGCTGAAGGACTGCGCAACACGCTGCTCAATGCTTCTTTATTGTGACTTTGCCGCCCGAGTGATCATCATAAAGATTACAGAGAGCCAGCCACCGTCCAGGCTCAACCAAAGCCGCAAAACATAAGCGGGAAAACTGATGATCCTGCTATCGCCATCTCGAAGAGCAAATGTAGGTTACTCAAAACTGAGCAAATGTTCCAACTCGATGCGCAATTCTCCAAGTACTATAAATATTTGACTGTTTCGATTCAAGCGAAGCAACTGTAGTGTATGCTCTTAAGAATTCTTTACATACAACGGAGTGCATGTGGTCTCCGTGCCACAGTGGTTAAGTGCTTGGCCTAGCGTTCTTTTGATCCAGAGGTCGAGCCCCGAAAGTGTCATTGGAAGTCGGCAGGAAGGGCATCCGGACTAAAAGTAATACGACGCTCCAGAAAAGTCTGACTTCTGTCAACACCGTCGAAGCCACAAGTATGGGGATTAGTGACGTTAAAGCAAAACTGAAGATGCTGACCCGCACTAAGAAAAAGCGATTGATAAACAACAATCTGATAAATTTACAGTTCAGTCAATTGTAGAAGCACTACTTCAACTCCAACAGTCTAAAACATTCAATGGCAATCTATAAAACTTTGTCTATAACTGTTCCAATTGCACTTCCCAATTTACAAGGATTTTCAAAGGGGCGGACACCCTGGACATATCATGCTGGCGATGCTTGATTTCAATTCACAAATCATTCAATTTCCGGAGCGCTTGACGTCCGTGAAATTTCATTTCGATATTTTCCCAAAAAAGTGAGTCTTGAATAATTCACAAATTCCTATGATAGAAGATGAAGTTTCGAAAGCAAGGGTGAATAGAAGAAGTTGCCAACTGACAGAGAAACAATAACGATTCGAAATCTACTAAATCTATCAATTGAAAAGGAATAACAATAACTTGACGGCGAAGATAAAAGACAGCATGAGCTGCAGCATTTTGAAATATAATAGAACTGAACAAACACTTATTTGAATTTATTAATGAAAAGGACACAAGCCCATGACTATGATCGACGGTTCTGCTTATCATTCTGAAAACAGATAAGAAGAGTCTAAATGTAATTGAGGCGTCACAAGAACTGAACAGAGAATTATCAACAACAAATTAAATATTTTGTTTATCTGCTTCGGTTTGCTAGAAGTGTGATTTATTCGAAATCTCCGGCACATCGAGGCACCCATTAAGTGGGCAAAAAAGAATTCCTTATACCTTGCAGAGATAGGAAAAAAGTCGTGCGTCGCTTGTGGATTAATGTGACTTCCAGCAAAGTGCTTCGTTTGCCACAATTCCTTCAGATTCGAAGAATTCAGATCATTGCGCACAAGTTTTCTCCATGATGTTTGCCCTTCCAATCATTATTAAAAAAAGTAGCAGGCGTACGAAAATCAGTTCACTTGATGATTTCACCATCGTCTTCTCGGCATTGCTCACTGTATAGTGCATACACTGAATCGAAGCCAGGCATCGATGTGTGTTTTGGTGTGTGCGAAGTGATATCAAAGCAGACACGCCTCTCTCACTGGCTCTGGTGTCCTCTGCTGACAGCTTATTGTTTGCCATTTCCAATAGCAGGTGATGCACGAATTATCAATTCGAGAAGGAGCAAGTTGTCTAATTCTATGATGTGCCATTTCGATATTAAGGTTACATATAACTCTTCCTTTCTAGGAAACCGAAGCGCACGCAGATGAATCTAATTCTGTGGTGAAAACAATTACAGGCAAATGTTCTCCAAAGTAAACATTGAAGTGAGATGGTAAGTGGAGAAGAACGTTCTGCACACAACTCTTTTCACCCATGGCAACGACTTGAGTCGAGTTTAAACATTCATTGAGAACTTGTCACCTTCTTTTCCCAGCTTTATAATGAGCAAGAGAGATTTCTAAGTAAGATGAGCGTCGAGGAATTAATTATTCAAATCATGTGATGTTGTATTTCTTATTTGCTTTTGAACTCTTCAGTGTTGTAAGAACTGTGATTGTCACGTCATCATTTATCACACGTGAATGAATGAGGCAGAGCTCAGGGAAAAAGAATTCGCCGGCTTCTGTAGTCGAATGTAGAGAAAGTCAACTCACTTCAATCTATGTATTGCAGAGACTCGAAAAATAAGTCTTTGATTCGGTCACTGACAAAGAGTTTGGGTTTAGCGAAGAAATCACAATGTCATCAGCGCCTCGGCATGACCGCGTATGTTGAAAATTCTGTATTTGATGTTTAGCTACTTTAATTGTGATCCATTTGTACATCATACAAAATCGAGTGCAATATGTTGATGAAAGTATCGATAGAAAAATAGATAATGAAAAGCGTCACATGATTATCCATTGAATTTTCTATTTTAAATAAATAATTGAGGAATAGCGAAAAAAACAAGACCTTGTCATTCCCCCAATTCGTCTCATACAAATTTAAAGAAACTAAAAGATGTCATGCAAAGTGAGAGTTGTCTCCTGAAGGTAGAACAATCGGCAATAGTTATATACTGTTGCACCTGATCACACGAGGTTCTTCGGAACTTGGATCTCTGATGGAAAAGTGATCGTGTTGAAATTACTTCGCGCATCTTTTTCTCTTTTCCCTGCCCTACCCAGGGCACAAAGTAAATAAGGTGTGAAGTAGCCTTCATACATGTACATTCACATCTCTAGTAAACTATTTAATGCCTTTGACTATCACGAGGTCGATAAGATATCTCGATGCACCTCACAGAATTAGACAGGTCGTCTCTTCTTCTGTTTGACTAGAAAGGAAGTATTGAAACATGTAACGCTAATGAAATGGCACAATCTGCTGACATAATACCATAGCAATCGAACAATGAGGATCCAGTTCAACATTAAACACGCCAAATTGTGCAAAGTTTCAGTGACTTGTCAAACGGATTAAACAGCAAAGACACACAGAAGATATCAAGCTCTACAGAGAAGTTTGTGACCGCTTCTTCGTGCACCTGCTAACTTTTTTAATTATGATCGGAGGGCCCAACATTATCGAGAAAACTTTTGCGCAATGAGCTGAATTCTTCGAATCTGAAGGAATCGTGGCGATCCGAGCATTTTGAAGGAATTCAGAGCAATCCGCAAGCAATGCACGACTATTTTTCCTATCTCTGCAAGGTATTAGTAGGTAAGGTATGCAAGGTACTTAGTAGGTACCTGCATGTGCCATCGTTTTGAATCAGTTTGAACTTTCATCAAAGTGATACGGTTAGACAATCTAATTCTGTGGTTCACTTTGTTCCTGCACCGTCATAAATAATGGCTTACCAGCTGAAAATCGAATCCAGTCCTCGAAATGCCAGCGCAGCACCAAGATCAACAAGTTTAGCTAAACACACCCACCACGGTCATGTCAGGAACAAGTATAGCTTTACACCTGTATTATTATGTAATTTCACAAAAGCTTACAAACGTTGTGATGCTTTTAAAACGACTGCCGTACCTGTCGACTTCTAGACACTTTCGGGGCTCCTCCTCTATACTAAAGGATCGCTAAGCCAAGCACTTAACAACTGTCACGGAGAGTAAAGAAATCAGCTAGAATAACGGACCATGTAGAGTAGCTACAACAATGTAATGTAGTAGCAAGTCTTCGTACACTACATTGATAACTCGATAGTATCAACAGATCAAATAAAATGCTGCATCTGAAGAAACAAAATAATCGATGGAATTTCTTGTTAAAAATAAATGAATTGGTGATTGCTTTCGCAATTGTGCTTGTCACTCCGATGCCATCCCCACCAGAGTGAAGACGAGACTGTGTTGACCTGAGCTACCAATCGATGATACCACAGGCATGTTAGAAATTGGTTCATGTGGTGACATGGCTCCGAATGACCTACAGGGCCTTTTACATCATATTCTTCGCTGCCATCAGCATCATTATATGATGCATTTTGAGTAAAACCAAAACAATCCAGATATTCACAACTCAATCCATCATTCTCAAATCATTTACTCAGCAGGTTCACCGAGCTCCCAACAACAAGTTCTCTGAAGCGCGTCAAAACCCACAAGGATCACAGAATTTGAAGGTGAGATGACTTTGTATTCTCACTCACTCACTCATCCCTTTAACGTCTGTCTTCTAAGCTCCGCTACGTTGGGCGGGCTTCTCCTGATAACGATCTTCCACTTCTGTCAGTCTTGAGCGTCTTCTTCTTTGAGACGGAGTCTACACATGTCATCTTGGACGGCATGGAACCAAATCCTTCGAGGTCTTCCGGGCGGTCTTCCCTTCCACCTCCATTTCGAGTACTTTCCTGATCCACTCAATCTGGTCTCTACGCCTCACGTGCCCGAACCAACGCAAACGCTCTTCACATATGACTTCAGAGATCGAAGGAAGTCCCGTTGCTTGTCTAAGTTCTTCGTTAGACCTTCTGTCGGCCAACTTTACACCCGACATCCACCTCACCATTCTCATCTCGGCTCTCTGAAGTTCCCTCTCATGTTCCGCACTCGAAGCCCACGCCTCAGACCCGTGCGTCATGCTTTGTCTGATGCAGGCGGCATAAACTTTTTCCTTTCCTTTTTATTGACGGGCCTTAGATGTAAAGAATGCCGCCAACTCCCGAAATTTGCTCCAACATACCGTGTGAGTGACGTAACCACAAGGTCTACACCACCGTTCGAATTGATAGCATCTCCCAAGTAGGCCACTGTCTGAGTCTGCGGGTTGAGACATTGCAAACACTTGAATGCTGCGTTTGCTAGACCATCTCGTATTTCAGAAAGTCTGTGGATCCGCTTCCTCCACAATAAGCACCTCAGCGAATTTGCTCCGACACCGTTTCCGCATATGCCACACGACCACTCCGTAGACTTTTCACTTCCACATCCAGATTCACACCAGTCTCCATAATTTTGGTATGATAATTTATTATCCAATTAATTATTATTTCTCCATAATTTATTCGTTGATCCAAATAATTGAAGATACGATTTGCATTCTAGGGGCTTTGACGCTGCTGACATAGTCAAACTTTAATTTGGAGGGATGTTATCTTTTATTCCGGATGCCCTTCATGACGACTTCCATCGACACTTTCGGGACTCGACCTCTGGACCAAAAGATCGCAAAGCCAAGCACTTAGCCACTGTGCCACGAAGACCACCGCATGAACTGATTGTTATTTTTCATGCAATAATCACTTCCATACTTAATTGAGCATCTCCAGTAACCCTGACTAAGAAGATTGACTGTTTTCACTGAAGATCATCGTTTGATTTGTGGAAGCGAATGCAACTGTGAATCAAACCCAGATCATCCACTACATCACTTTGTGCAGAGTCGTCCACGTAATTGAAATCACTTTCGGATTTCTTCATCGCGTACTGCCAGAGACGGTCAAACTGCTTTTTCCCTTGGATTTCTGTGAAATGAAATGAGTTTTTCTACAGAATTTAGTCAATATTTTTACATTGTGATAACTAATCGTAATTTCCCATAGGAAAACTGAAGCTAAGAGCAATATATTTCTGAAAATATTCTATTTGCCAACTTTGTGTTGACTCAACTAGAGAGGAAGACAAACTTTATTACATACCTAAAATAATCATTTTATGACAATAACTGAAAATTGACAAATATTAATGTTCAGAATCCGAAACTTACAAATGGCGAGCATTAATGGCCGTGTGGAGATTTGGCATCGACTCAATTACGTCGTAAATCAATCTAAAAGATAAAATTATATTTCCACAAGCTCTCTTGACAACTTTATTTGCGAACATCTGCACCAATTTCAGTAATCTAAACCGAATAGAGAGATCACTTTCGAGACAACTTTAATGACTCGAATGGGATTGATAGTAAATTCAATTTGCTTCAAACCATAAGTTGCTTAATGTCAATTCAAGCGATCTTAAGATTCCAAATTGGATTAGGAAATTATAAAGTTGTGCCAAAACCTGACTACTTATCAAGTTGGTCATTTTGAAATCTCAATCCTTTTTGCGTCCTTTGTTTCTAGAAGACGCTGGGTTAGAAGGTTGCTGCTTGACTATGGACTCCCATTTTGGCCGATCGTGAGCGTCCGTTCCCTGAGCTCTAACACGTTTGAGGTATTCTTCTGTCTTTCTGCTCCTCTTCCATTGCGCTCCATTTCAAGGTTGTTTCCATCACTTCTATAACCTCCAAAGCCCATCCTTTGGGAGGGTAAGACAAAATTTCGCAAAAATATTCGAATAAGCACACTGGTTTTTGGAAATTTGCCACAGATTTAGAAGACAAGCTAGATAAGCTATAAGAACTAGATTAGATATCTATCGTCCACTTCTCGGCCTCGGATTTCTCCATTTTCTTGCCCTTCTGGCTTCATAGAATACCGATTATTCGAAAATGATGCAGAGACCCCGATAAAGATCATCACTTAGCAGTCGCATTTATGAACATAATTTAGTAAATTTTCAAAAATAATGACACAATTGAGAATTAAGTATTTACAGCATGTGGCAATCGTGCCCTATAAGCCTGCAGTGAGCATCATTTCATGTACAATAGTGCTCGACCATCAAATCCAGCTAAATACCAAGAGACACTGAATAATAAAGGCAATATAAATTACCATCGACCGCTTGAAAGCGCTCGACGCCGAAGGCTCGTCTAATTTTTACTTCTAACTTTTTAAGAAACGATTGACCAAAACTTTGTGGAGTTTTTCCTAACTTCTTTTGATAATTAATGTTATTATTCCGTATTTATTAGCTTGCATAAGCAAATCGCATGTAGAATGTCAAATAATAGCAAAAACAAGAAAACAACTCTAAAACACGCTATGTTCTTTGAACCCTAGTTCCATGTAAGTCAGAAATGAGCTGATTTCACTCAACTTCAGTCTGGATTCACAGTTCAGTCGATGTTTTCGATTGACATGTTCTCCGTGGTTGGTAATTTCGTCACATAAGAAGTGCAGCTTGACCTTAACACGATTATAGAAGCATGAATCTGTCCATCATGCCTCACTGCCTTCCAGACCTCATCTCATCAACTTGATCCCAAGAGAGAGACGCCATCAGGGCATGATCTAAGATTGAGAAGGAATTTCAGATAATTCCAGAATGGAATAAAGAATTTAGGAAGGAAGATAGGAAGCAGAAAATGTCCAACGCTTCGAAGGATTGCCACATGGAAAGGCGATGAAGAAGGTATCTTAGGTGTTGGGTTATTAATTAAAGAATGTGAATCAGTCAACTTGGAATCAGAAAGCATATTGTGATGCTGCTACTGATGATGATTGCCGATGTAGATGTTTGGCCCAACAAGGGATCGAACTTCAGTCATTGGGGAGAAAGGTCAGTGCTCTACCACAAGACCACTTCTCCAATCAAACACAAATGCGATTGATGACGGTGTACATGTTTGGCTCAATTAGGAATCGAACCTCTGTCATTGAGACAAAAGGTCAGCGCTCTACCAGTAGACCACTTCTCCAATGAAACACTAAGTTATTGACAAAGATGCACATGTTAGGCCCAATCAGGGATCGAACCTCGGTCATTGGGGCGAAAGGTCAGTGCTCTACCACAAGACCACCTCGCCAAGGAAACACAAATGCGATTGATGACGGCATGCATGCTTGGCCAAAATCAGGGATCGAACTTTGGTCATTGGGACGAACGTTCAGCTTTCTACCACTAGACCACCGCAGCATCAAACGGTGATGACGAAGTAGATAACAGACATCGCTGATTGACAACAGCATTGCAGAGGTAAATTATCTAAGAATTTCACATCCATTGTTTTGAATATTTAAACAGAACTCTTTCTGACAGCGATTAGCTTTCATCCGATTATTATTGCCTATCATATACAAGAGGTAATCATTCTGGAGATTGACAGGGTAAAGTAATTGGCAAACTGTTCTCTGTACGACAATCAATAAATGTATGGAACTACCGGATCTGATGAATATTTCATCCGGGCCATATAAAGATAGAAAAAACTGCACCAACACTTGCAGTTGGCGGTGGAGAGAAAATATTTCATCTCTTTCCACCCTCACAGGCATACTGCTTCACAAAATGAGAACAATGACTTATGGCCTGTAAAGAAACCCTTCTGACATCGCTGGAATGAGAACGATTTGGCTCAGCTACCGTCATAAACAATCTTCGTGGCTTCTCTCTCACCTTCCTATCCGAAGTAATGCTGTTCCCTTCGTACAGTCAGCCGATCACTTGATCAGCGTGTCTCTGCATGCAGCGACTGCGAGAGATTATCAAAATTGAAGTGATCAATTAATTGCACTTACAGTGTACGTCCAATAAGCTTCCGGACAAACGTAGAAAAATGCAAATATTTTAATTCTGACATGATGGATCATTAATATGGCATATATAGGCTAGGAGGCTATGCAAAGTTTCAAAAAATTTCCATTTTTTATTATTCTGCTGAATCATTTTGAAAAGCATACGAAATTTTGAATATTTTAATGAAATGAAAATAAAAATAATGTTCTCCATGAATATGTTGAATCCTTACCGACGGCTATGTGTTGTTTGAAAATTTATCAATACAAGCATTCTGTAAGTAGCCAGATAGAAATTGCAGGTCTTCAGAAGTTCACTTTTCAAACCAATTTCCCTCTCTTCGACCACATTTCAACTTCCTGACACCTAAGGTCGTCAAACATTTCAAACTCTTCTAAACGAAATTCACCCAGAATTTCACGAAGAGATTCCTCTAGATCAGAGTTGCATCCATATGACTGTCCACGCAAATACTTTTCTCTGAATCCTGCTTCATCGACAGCAAAAATTTGATGAATGAACATTCTGCAAGCTCTTCAGTGATGACCAAATTCTGTCGGCAAGCTTCCAGGTATTTCAATGAGAAAACGGGAGATGCAAGAAAAAACCAGGGGCTGACTTTTCAATGCTCAGCAAAAATCCAAGACAGTCCCCATACTTCCATTGAATACATTCAGCCCCTCACTAAGAGTGGTAATCGATATGCGTCGATCCCTGTTCCATCGGCTCAGACTTCGTGGTTGTAACAGACTCTCGGTAGGCATACCTTCAGGCTCCAAGTAGATTATCATTGACACTCTGTCGACCTCGTAAACTCTGCTTGCTGCCCGAAACAGGATCGTCGAGTGCGAATGACACTCGTCCCTGAAAGCAGCTGCCATTTTGTTCCTTAATTCATGATTCTAATAGTTAAGAGGAACATGACGAGTTGTACACCTCTTCAATTTTTTCAATGCGAAACTCAGTTTAAGACATTATTGCACAGTTACAATTGAAATTACATCGAATTTAATTAAATAATGGACGGTTGTGTGGTGAATAGAGTTAACTGTTCGAAATGAATGCTCCATTGTTCTCATGCACCTGAATTCTTGCACATCCAACATAGAAAATTCTATAGCACTGTATGGCACTGACTAAAACCAATAAAATCCATCAAAATATTCAAAATTTCGTGTGTTTTTTAAAATGGTTCAGCAGAATAACTTTGCATAGCCTCCTAGCCTATATACACCAAATTAATGATTCATCATGTCAGAATTAAAATATTTGCAGTTTTTCTATATTTGTCCGGAAACTTATTGGACGTACCACGTATTTACGATGACCATTTAATTTGATTAATTCTTGATGCTGGATTCCCGATCTTCAACTTTCACTGCAGCGTATTACAGTTTCACAAGTTGCATAAGAGATTAATGTCAATTTTCTGAGAACCGGGCGGTTAGAAGACTTACACGAAATAAATGTGGCTGTATTACTACCTGGACGTGAATGTTGATGGTAGATGCTAAAATGGTAGCCAGACAATAAAAGAGGCTACACGATCTCATATTTAGGACAAACACAGTCAATGCCCCGAACATACCTAGGAAATTCAGGACAACTCAGGTAGTGGAAATGCTTGGCTGGTAGGTAGAAAATATTGACGGAAGATAAGACTCTTTGTCGGAAAATTCAAGTATTTCCGATATCTGAGTTGTGCTCAATTTTCTGAGAATATCCAGAGCTTCCGGTATCATTCACTGCACTTTTTATGAAAGATCGTGGAGCACCATCTAATGGGTTTATTTATTTATTATACGAACAGATTCAAGTGACATTTATGTCCGAAGACTTCAAGGGCACTTTCTACAGTGAAACAGTCATCAAAAGTCAAAGATTAAGGGTCAACAGGACAAGGGAAGCAGAAGAAGGAGCAAAGCTCAAGATAAGTAGGCAATGCGCAGGAGTTCGACCTTCAGGTGTTTCTTGAAGGATGAAATGGATGAAGTTGTCTTAAGGCTTGTCGGCAGGTCATTCCAGATACAAGCAGCCGCAATCGGAAAGGCACGAGCTCCGACGGTCCTCAGGCGGGAGGAGGGGATCAACAGGTCATCATTGGAAGCGGATCGGAGATTACAGCGTGTGGGATTGCAGGACACAGATTGAAGCATGGAGCACATGTAGGAAGGAGCTGAACCGCGAATGCATTTGAAGGCGAAAACTGCCAGGCGATAGGTAATCCTATAGCGAATCGGTAACCAGTGAAGGGATCGTAGGAGAGGGGTCACGTGGTCGCGGGAGCTGGTATTGAACAGAATTCGCGCACCTGCATTAAGAATTGATTGGAGCTTGCAGAGGGAATTGTCTGGTAGGCCATAAAGTAGACTGGAGCAAAAATCGAGCCGGGAATGAACGAGGGAAACCATGAGAGTGTTTAAAACCGGTAGAGGAAGGAAGCGACCGAGTGAGCGAAGCTGGCGAAGTGCACCAAAACATTTGGAGACCGTGCTAGAAATGTGGTGTTGCATGGACAGACAAGGATCAAGAATGACCCCGAGATTGCGGATTTTGTTAATCAGAGTGATGGAGTCTTGTCGTCCGATAATAATAGGCTGACATAATAATACGGTTGTCAGTAGATTCTTCTTTGGTTGGTTAGCAGGTTGAAAACACAACTTAGAGTCCTAGAAGAATCACACATCCTTCGTGTTGATTTAATATTTAGCATATTTAATAAGATACGACTTGTTAGCATTAGCATTTTCCTGGCTACTTGGCAGATTCTGACTGGCTAGCATCAGTTTTAAGACAAATCAACATTGAAGAATTGAATTACAGACGTAAATCCATGAATAATTACTGAACCATGGAAATTAAACGTAACACGTACCTAGATAACGTAACATAGGGAAGAGTTATATGATTTAGGCTACTGTAAAGGCATTATGCTTTGTAACGTTTTTTCACCAAATAGTTTTCATAGTGTTAGCGAATACTTCAGCTTGATTTTTACGTGACATCAAATTTGCGCCAGATTCACGCACCGCATTTATCGATATTAATTGTTTTTCCCATGCTTAACTTTCCCGACTTGTAGCAGAAAAGTTGAAACCAAAAAGCTGCAAGGGTTGATTACTAAATCACTTTTGCATGCAATTAACTTTGTCATGAAATATAGCATTATAGCGTGAAGAATAAATGGACAACATTATACAACTAGAGAAGTTGCATATTATGTTCGTCTTTCTTAAATTCCTCACTAATTTCCAACTTAGGGAAATTTGTTTTTTTTATTTGGATGATTTTCTTACCTTTGCTCAATAATGCTGCATTTACGAATCGAACTGATTATTAATAAGCATTCAGATATCAGCAGAGTTAATGTTTCAGAAGTATTCCCACGCGAAATGGTATTCTGCAATCTTTATAATTATCAGCCGCACGGCAAAGCCAGAAAAACAAACATAGAACAGCCTGTTGTGCAGTCCTCCAGCTTATTCAGCCATGCTTGACGTCATATGCTAGTTTCAGCAATTTCGAGCAGCACTGACGAGCCTTGTAGGGCGAAATCACAGAGATAGATTTGTTTGTGTTCGGGCTAGTCTAGAGCGGACGTACACCTATCCCAGCCATGTATGCATGGCAGCAAGCGATAGAAATTGACATAGATATTCATCTCTCTTTGGCTTGTGTGATTGGCCAAGCGCGCGCATTGCAGAAGAAGCTCGTATCAGCGAACACACAAACGTCAGACGTCAGGCGTACGGTCAGATTGCAGGCAGGCCTGTCAGTGAAAAGTACGTATTTTTAACTCAATTTTCCTCCGTGATAAAGTCGTCAAATGGAAATATTATTCACACCGTTCGACTCTTCACGATCTGAATTTACTGACTGTGTACGTTTAGTATGGTGTCAACTTTCTGGTTCGTCAGAATTCAGGCTTGAATTTGCATTACGTTCAATGGAAAATTGATCCTCTTGCCCTCGAGACTTGTTCTGGACGTGACCATCAATATTGAGGAAAGTCATCTCTCCAGCCGAACACGCACACAAGCCAGACACTTCATCTCTGTGGGCGAAACACAGCCTATGCGGCTACCAAAAAAATTTGCGTTGAAGTTGTTCATGTCTGAGGACTCCTATTCAATGTGACGGTAAATTGAGAAACTACATAACCAATTAAGTAAGTAACCAGCAATTGACACCTAAGAGATAAACATTCCGTAAGAATGATTGCTCTCATTTCATCCATACGAGAAAACCTCTAAACTTGAAAGATATTCAAAAGAAGATCTCCGCTTTCTTAAATAGAAGCGCATATCATCCTCGAATCACCTGATCAGTACTCAATTGCTGTTCTATAATTGCGTCTGCTTTACGACTTGGGATCGTCTCCACGGCTTTGATTTTATCAGAAGAGCGTCTTCCTCCGAATCCACCAGCTCCACCAGCATACGTGACGAATTGGTTGAAAGCTATCTCTCGGCCCGATTCATCACTCGTGTGAACTGAAACGTGATAAAAAGGGTGTCTACTTGCTTCATATAGAAACAAAACAGTTCAACTCATTTGTCATGTACAAAACAGAACAAGGAGGAGTTTCCAACAAAAGGGTATTAATAGAAAGGCGTTGAACTTCATGCAACTTGTTAAGGTGTTGGATGAGGACAAAAGTATACTTAGAAGTTTGCCGTCAAAGAAGAAACTTCAAGCGGAGAGAACTGCGCCGTTCATCTTTGTAATTAATCATTTCACTTTCAGAGCTATCTCTAATTCCAAGTATTTATGGAAACAAAACATTCTCTCTATTCCCTGCAAGCAAACTACTAATTGAATTGAAGGTTATGTGTCTAATATGTGATGTTTATATTACACGGCTTCATCACTCGAATACAAATCTAGAAAAACGACGAAGATTATTTTGATCATAGAAATAACTAAAGAGAATGAAAACTATTAAGTCAATACAAGACAATATACCGCGACAGACCTTTGTTGTCAATCTAGTGTGTGACGTAATCGAATGACATGCTGATATGTTGTCTCGCTAGCACATGAATGCTGGTAGTATTTGTCAATGATAATAGGACAAAAAACTGTCGATATCACTTGGAGATGACTTCTGCGTTCACTCGCATTCCCTTTGAGTCGTCAGCGTGGCCTACTGAAGAAGGTGCGAGCTCGTCGCCACCGCGGACTTCGCTTCGATTTCTAGGTCGGGCGAGTGCGGTCAGGGAATCAAGGGTGTTGGTATCCGTTATTGACTTAATAGCTGTCATTCTCTTAAGATGTTCGATGTGCTACGAGTGACCTTTGTTGATCATAGAACTTGATAATGAAAATACACCGCACAAAACTCGCACGCGCTTTCACTTAGATATACTTGTCAACTGTAGGTTCATGCCCCAACTTCGTTGCCCCGACTGCACCGCGATATTGAGTCAATTTCCATTCTAATTAAATTTAGATAAACATTCGTATGATCTTAATCTTCGAAAGCACAAATCTTTGACGTAACTACTAGAAAGCTACTCCAACCACAGAATTAGATTGCTTGACTCTTTCAGCTTATTAGGCACGACAGCACTAGCTGGAACTTAGTTAGTGGTCGAAAAAGGAATTCCGAATACCTTGCAGTGATAGGAAAAGATCGCGCGTCGCTCGCCGATTGCTGCAAATTTCATCAAATCGCTTCGATTGCCACGTCTCCTTCAGATATGAAGAATACAAATCATTGCACACAAATTTTCTCTATCCTGTTGGTCCTTCTCATCATTATTACAGAAGATAGCAGGCGCACGAAAATTGGTTCACCTGATGATTTCACCAAACTCTTCTCAGTATTCCTCACTGCATGCAGTGAATGTAGCTAGATAGCGATGCGTACTTTGATGTGTCAGAAGTGATATTTTGACGCACGCACACTAAGTGTGCCATTTCCAAGAAAATGCAATATACGACTCTTCCCTTCTAAGAGCGCTGATCGAACAAGTTGCCTAATTCTGTGACTCCAACCTACAAAGTTTCTCTCCTATCTCATTATCTAAGTTTGGGTTCTTCCCATTCAGATAAGCCAGACATTCTAACAAACTGGAATGATAGAAAGTCCAGAATCAACAAATAACTGACAACTATATATTCAATGCATCACTTTAACAAATGTCTACATTTGTAGACTTCCCGTATAGAGAAAGATTTTCAGGGTGTCCGCACAAATATGAATGAAAATTTCATGCTGTTTTCTAGGGAAATTTACCGAAATTCACGCGTCAAATTTAAGCAGGGATGAGAACGCGTTGTCACAAGAAATCCGGAAGATCTGTTCTACGAGGGCCCATACATTACTTTTTCTGGGCCCATTTTCAGTTTTGACATGATTACAAGTAATCCCTGAGTCAATTTTAAATAGTTATCAATCTTTATGCTATGCGCCTACACACTCTAGGCCAGTGCTTCTGAACCTTTACTTATTGCGGACTAAGCGCTCACCCCAAGTGAACTACGTGGACTAGGACTTATTTATATAAATACGGATCTATCATCCGTAACGGCGTCTATTTAATCGCGCTGAAATGTAATTTAGCATTTTGTCTCAAATTCAGTTTTTACAACTGATGTCCCGTACGTCCTGTACAAAGAATTGTCGCGCGTCAGATGCTACTAATAATTACGAAACATCTAGAAAAGCAAAAAATGTTATTTATGCAGCCTAAGCAGGTGTGGTGCGTCACCTGGTGGTGGATAACTGGCGCTGACTGAATCGTCATTCGCAGTAAAGTAGCACTATCATTTTACAGGCAGCTGTGTCAGCGTAGCCTCATATGAAAGCACATGATGTGTAGATGCCTTCTATGCTCATCATATTGAAGAAACACTTCTTCTACTCTGAGACAACGTCATTGTATGAATAAACCAAACACAGTGGAAGACGTCTTGGGACCAAATCCGCTATTGATTAAGCGTTTAATACCAAAAGAGATCTTCATTTCACGTTAACTTCGCGGACTATACTGACATGTAACGCGTACTAATTTCAGTCCGTGGAGCGGGGGTTGAAAAATAGATAATAAAATCAGAGCTCCACCCGTTTGGGAGTATAACCAGTAGAATTTTCATGTTTTTAAGGCGCCGTAGGCGAAACTTCCACCCTTTTGTAAGTATAACTTGTAGAATTTTCATGTTTTTAAAGCGACGCATGCGATACCTCCTGGGATGTATAAAACATTTTCTCGGCAATTACATGTACATCAAGCAGGAATTACAAATTTTCTGAGATAAATGTTTATTTCAAAATGTCATGATATGAGGAGGGTTTTGTAAATCAAAATTTCTTGGCGTGTATAATGAGTTTCACAATGTACTGGTAATAAAGCATCTCGTACACAGTAGAACAAATGGAATTTTTTACTTCACAATGTGCGGTTTACTCCTTGAATAGATATACCTACACTATGCTATTGCACATGTAGTTTTTATAACGTTAATCGCCATTGGTGCCAGTGATGCAAAAGAAGAAGAATGCTAACATAAATAAAATGTTTTGAATATAATAAAATAATATGCTCATAATAATGCACAAGTATGCAGAAGTTCTACAAGCAACCTCCAATCGCCCTGTAATTTTAAATAAGCCCAAGCGAGACATCTTTCTCCTAGAATGTATGCATAAATCGATCGACATGAACATTTTGCAACACGCTGTCTTTAATTCGTAATTGGTATGCTGTCAGTTCTTCTTATAATGTCTAAAGCATCGGCTAACCAATCATCTGTTATTCTGAAACTACCGTTCCACTTAAAAAACTTGATTTATATGGAGAAAATAGTCGTGTACTTTGCACTGAAATTTTATGGCGATCAGTTAGAGAGGAGAACTACTAAAGAGCCAAAAAACATAACAAGGAAACACAAATCACGCAGCGGATATATAACATAAACAATGCATAGTCTAGTCAAAAGGGTGCAGCGTCTTCAAAAGGAGCCATAAATCGTCAGAGGTTGCCCATGAGTGTCTAGAAGGGACCTATGGATAATATCATTTGTAATATTTTGTGATCAGAGGGGTCTTATGCAACGCATCATGACGATGTTTTGTCTTAAGACGGGACTATGCGCTACTGCATGAAGATGTCAAATATCTTAGGGGCCACATACCTTGCCCTCTACCTCCTCACCTCTCCCATTTTTATTGCATTTTCTGGCGAATCTCAGAAATGACCGTCAAAAATCCGGAAAATCCTCTTCCATGTTTAAAGGGAAAATTCTGGGGAAAATCTACCCAAATTCTTTGCCTAAGGAGTTTGCATACCATGAAATTAATCTTATTGAGGAAAAAAGATATAAAGGTGGCGTGAAAGTGTCATAATTAGTTTCACAATTTCAAGGTGCATTCAAGAATTTTCAGGTGTTCCAACGTAAAATTCATTTTCCATGTGCTTTCCAGGTTTTTCAGTGAGCGCGGACACCCTGGATTTTGGATACTTCCTCTTCATCAGGGGCGTCGGAACCGGGGTAGCAAGGGTAGCAGCTGCTACCCCTAAGTTTGAGTAGGGGTAGCAAAGTATGTAATTTGCTACCCCTGAAATACCGATGCACAAGACATCGGAAAAATTCCTGTAAGCAGGCAGATGAGGATTCAGGAATGCATGCTTGTCATCTATCTCGAAATTTTGTCAATTCATCAATCAAATGCAACGTTGGACCTTCTTATCACTTATGATGCCGTTGAGAAGAAGAACACATCCAAGGTCTCTCTCCTAATGGCAAGAATGCGGAATTCCGTTTTCGAAACTGTCTTTTCAGTCACGATGCTTGGACCATCAAGATCAAGGAAAGCAATAAAAATCAATGGTAAGCTTTATATGACTGAATTGTAGTTCATTTGTAGTTAGATTACCTAACTTTAATTCTAGAAAGAACTAGAAGAAATATCCATCATACGACTAGTTGACTGATTTTTCGCGTGAGATAAGGTCTTTCACTAGAGCTTGCAACCTCGACCAAATTTTGGGATTTTGACCATAGTAAGTAGATATAGCAAGCTAGCATAAACTCGGTCTACTGACAGCTGTCATTGTCCTTTTCTGCAGGTGGTCAATGGCTTGCTTGAACAGTCATTGCCAGGCTGAGTGACAACACATTTCAAACACCAAATATCACACACAGCGTTGCTTAGAGTTCTTAATGAAATGATAACGAGCGAGTAGCACACCATCAATGAATGCTCAGTGTACTGTCTCAGAGTGACTGACTGACGACGACGTCACTCTACATCTTCAGCTAAATAACCGACCTCAGTAACAACTGTTCATTCATAGTCGGCTCGTGCTACTTATTGCTTATGGTTATCATGAAAATGACGCAATTCCCTCTGCCATTCATTGACAAATATTGTCCAATAGTCAATCCGCGTTCGAAATCGCGCATCACCCTCATTCTTTATGAACTATCATCGTGAACTGTGCTCTTATCTTCCACCGATTGTTTATGTACATAAATCGCTATGAATCTTGAATCTTTTTTGTATATAATCACATCATTTCGCTTCATTAGCATAGAGTAATCCTTCAGTTTGATGAAACACTGCATGTAGTATTGGATCATAAATATTTGCACATAAAAGCTAAAGAGAGAGAGAAAATATCGCCGTGAGTGATCTATAGAACAACAAAAGTGGACTTGTAAGAGAATTTCTGAAGAAATATACTAGGAATATAGTACATTAACAAACTATCAAACAGGTAGCAAATCGCGCAGGTTGACTGTTGAGTGCTTGAACTGCAACAGCATTCTACATCCTTTAATACACGATCAAGCATTACGAGGTGAATGCCAATTGCCAATACGACAAATACCACGAAGTCTATTAATGTAAGTCTACTGTAGTTCTGAATATGAACTTTGAAATATCCGAGTTTTAATGGTACACATTAACACAAATTATACTATGTTCATGTTCGACACACTCTTGTAAATGATATAAACTATCTTTCAGCTATGATTTCATTGGCCAACATTTAGATATACATATGTAGATGTGTACTGTTGATGTTCCGCGTTTTATCCATCTTGAATCCCAAAATCGAGAAGGGTCGAGATTTTTGCAAACTGACCATTGGGGAATGACCACTTCCCATAATGTATTTGAGTTAGTAGTGTGCATCACGCGGTAGGGAATGCATGAATTCAAAGAATGTGAATTGACATTTCTTAATTTTTTTATCAGTTCATAGCTATATAGACAAAAATACAACATTTATCATTCGCAACTTTGCAATGAAACGTATCACATACCAGTACGTTAAGTGTGTATGTACATTGTATGCAGCCTATTTGCAGTTGTGACTATGATTTAAAAATTTGATTTCAAAATAATTGTAGTCGAAATCGAAGAGGACCGTGTAATTTTTCAACCCTGTGGCACATACGTGTTGTCATCAAATATTTTTCTTACCTTTCACATCTTTTCCTGACAGGTAAACTAGCGAAATGAAAAGAAAAGGAATTGGTCCGCTTGACAAATTCTTCTTGAAGAGCTCAAAGAAACAAAAGTAAGTGATCTAATAATTCAATGCCTCTGGCTTTCACGAGGTCGAAATGATATTTCAATACGTCTTGCTCCTCGCATTACCATGAAAAATGGCTTGCCAGCTGGGAATCGAACCCAGTCCTCGAAATGCTAACGCGGCACGAAGATTACCAAGACTAGCGAAGCACACCCTTCATGATCGTGTCAAGAGCAAGCATAGCTTTAGCGCTTGCTATCGTTAAAAAAAGAGGAAAAAAAGGAAAAATTAAAATTAGAAGGAAACGGTTGCTATCGTTAAAAGTAAGTGAACCTATTACACAATCAATAAGCTGTACGTGTCAGAGCATTTTATAATTCCTATATTTGAGATAATAGATTTTCCATTAGGGACCGTAGTTGATTCCTCAAAATATACGCTGTACTTTTGGTCCTCCATTCATTAAACAGATAGGAAATAACCTTCCTTGTATTCTTTTGCAGGCAGTCTACTGAAGAATTTTCAGCCAACTCATCTGCTGCTACATCGCAAGACTCCTCAAGCTCTGTGACCTGTAACCGCTCCTCTGCTACATCGCAAGACTCCTCAAGCTCTGTGACCTGTAACCGCTCCTCTGCTACATCGCAAGACTCCTCAATCTCTGTGACCTGTAATCGCTCCTCTGCTACATCGCAAGACTCCTCAATCTCTGTGACCTGTAACCGCTCCTCTGCTACATCGCAAGACTCCTCGAGCTCTGTGACCTGTAATCGCTCCTCTGCTACATCGCAAGACTCCTCAAGCTCTGTGACCTGTAATCGCTCCTCTGCTACATCTCAAGACTCCTCAAACTCTGAAACCGACCCCTCAGATATTGACTTTCCAAATGAGCCATTTCAACCTGATCAGAATTACAATTTTCCTATTAGTAATGGACGACGCTTCCAAGCTAAATGGTTCAAATTGTATAACTGGCTTCATTATAATGAAAAGAAAGATTCTATTACCTGCTACACCTGTACAAAAGCATATCTATCTAGGCTTATCCTGCTACCTAAAGAAGCAGCTTTTCTTACAAACGGGTTCTCTACTTGGAGCAAAGCAGTCAGCGTTTTACCGAAGCACGAGAAAAGCGATCATCATTTACTTGCCCACTCGAAGTTGCTTAGCGCACGGAAATCCACTCCAATAAATGTCTAGCTTTCGCAGGCTACCAGGAAACAACAGAGAGAAGCTTAAGAGGCCATGACTGCGATCGTCGAATCAATTCGATATTGGACTGCCACAGGTCAACTTCTTAGAGGTAGCGAAGAATCTGACGGAAATCTCATGCTGTTGCTGAAGGAGAGACGTACAGATATTCCTGTTTTGGATTCATGGCTCTCTCGCAGAGATAAATGGCTCAGCGCAGACATTTAAAATGAAGTAATCGAACTACTGGCACATACCTTGCAGAGATCTCAAATGAACAAAATGAAAGATGAAGCAACATTTTACTCGGTTATAGCGGACAGTACCACAGACAAAGGAGGTGAGGAGCAATTTTCCATCACATTTCGCTACTTCTCTCAGGATAGCTTGGATGTTGCAGAGCTCTTTGCTGGTCTGTATCAACCATCTGACTCTACAGGACAGTCATTGACAAACTGCATCATTGACGTTATTCGCCGAGTCGGACTAGATGCAAGAAATCTCAGAGGAGTCTGCTTTGATGGAGCTTCTAATATGTCAGGACGACTTAATGGGGTACAAGCGAACTTGAAAAGGATACAAGCGAAATGCCTGCATGTGCACTGTTGCAATCATGCTTTGGATCTTGTCGTTCAGGAAGTCATTCGCGAATGTGATTTGCTCAGCGATGTTTTACTGGTCGTAAAAGAATCATCAAAGCGACGGACATTGTATGAGACTGTTCTTGAAGACGACAAGGAAAGACCCTTGCATCTTCTGGCTGTTTGTCCTACTCGATGGGTTGTTCGAGTCAACGCAATGCAACGATTTTTGGACAACCTTGATAGAGTGAAAGCAACTGTTAATGAACTAATGGCCTGAAAGGGGAGCATCAGACCAGAAGTTCGGTCGACTTTACGGGGACACGTCCGGAAAATGGAGAAGAAAAAATTCCTAGTGGGAATTCAAATGGCTGTAGCTATCGTGAAGCCATGCGAAGAGGTTGCTGTGACGCTCCAGACGGCAGGACTTCCAGCCTCTGATGTGAAGAGCATTGTTGAGATATTGATCATAGAGCTTGAAGGGATGAGGAGTGACGACAAGTTCAATGAAATTGAAAAAAGTGCTATGATGACGATGAAGACCAACAAAGATTCAAGCATCAACGCAGCTACATCAGAGACTACACGATCATCAAAACTACCTTCGAGATACACATACACTGTCGAAGCTTATGGACATCGAAGAACTGACTCATCGGATAAGAATCTGAAAGTATCTTATTTCGAAGCCATAGATCTAACAGCAGAACTGAAAAGACGATTCCATCAGCCAGATTTTGAAACATTAACTAATTTCGAAAGTGTTCTTCATAGAAGAGACAAAAGTGTCAATGAGTTGAAATCAATTTTGCCTGTTCACCATACTGACTTCAATCTGGAGTCTTTAGCTACACAGCTACGAATGCTGTCGTCTTTCTTGAAGACGGAAAATGTGGATGACCCAACACAAGCTTCAGCGTTGCTGAAGCATTTAGCCAAACAGCCGAAAGCCGTTAGGATTTTGCTTTCGGAGGTAATTAAACTCATTCAGATAATCATCACCATACCAGTGTCAGCCTCATCTGCTGAAAGGAGGTGCCTTACGCCGCCTAAAGTCTGAGTACCGATGTACTATGACTCAATCACGCCTAACTCACTTGATTCTTCTGCATGTATTTAAACATCAGACCATGGAATTGAGCATTTCCTCTATTATGAGAGAGTTTGCTTCCCGTACTCCCGAGAGGAAAGCTCGATTTGGCAACGGTGTGTGGTGAGATGTAATGAACTAAAGATGTACATGTATAATCTTCATTTACATGATGCTAGATTTTAGAATCAAAAATTACATGTCGGGCCGAAGTGTATCGATGTGTCGACCTGGTTTTGCATTGACCAGCAGAAAGTGAAGTAGCAGTTGCCATAAATTGTACCTACATGTCACGTCAAAACCGAACCATCGGATATTTGTAAGTAGTCAAGCAGCTTTGTGACGTCTCTCAAAAATAGGTTTACAATTTTTATGAATGGGAAAATTTTGAGACACATTTGTATTTAATAGGCTGACATTGTTTACATCGTATAGGTTGACATTACTAAATGCTATGCAGTATAGTGGCGGCTGGGTACTTAGTAGTTCTTTGAATGCTCAGAATTATTTTTATCAAATGTTGCCTTAGTAAACCTACCTTCACAAAATGAAGTTTAGATAGAAATGTCAGTATAGCTGGATTAATCATTGAATTTCAGCGCATCTTACACTTTTGGAAACAGTTTTCATCGTAATATTGTCGTTCAGACGATTCATTGCCACACTCACCATACATACTCATGTTTATAAATTTGTTACATTGATTGCAGTACATGCAGCCTACACACGTACATGCGTGTAGTTTTTATGAGTTTGAGTGAAATATACTCTTTGATTTCTTACTTTTGACTTTTGAGTTACATCATCCCACAAATGATATGTGTAGTACATATGCATGCATGAGAATTATGTCACAAGTCTACTGTGTGCCCATGTGAATAAAATTAGTCTTGTTAGCCTCAATAAATCTGAAATATTCGGGCGATGGTCCTTGAATATAAGCCTACTAAAGATCGAAGGGTTGTCCATGAAAAAAAATTTGCTACCCTTAGTAAAAAATCGTTCCGACGCCCCTGCTCTTCATTTCATACGCCATCTAATTCTCATAGATCATTCCTTTTATCTATGATGCAAGCTAACTTGTGCTACTCCTATAACTTCCATATCCAGCCAGGTCATTTTTCCGCTGCTTGCCATTGGCAAAATATAACCCGAAAGGGCTTCCAGGATTTCTTTATATTCATATTCCATGTATTCATGCATGGTTGCTACATGTCACCATATTTTCAAACTAGAATTGGACTTAACTTTTTGAAAGCTATTGGACTAAAACCATACCAATGTGAATTTTCATGTGTGGTCGGACTGTCGAAATATTTGTGTACTCAATCCACAACTTCGGGGTAAAACGAGCAGGATTGTGTCCAGCCTCTTGGAATCAAAGGAATAGATGTATGAGTGAATGATCCGATCACATGCCAAAAGCTGTGATGATTATGATGTGGGCACTGGTATTTTCTCCGCAAGAACGATAGGATTACAGGGAGAATGAAGCTACGATGTTCGATAGAATTTGAACCATGCACCTTCAGATTGTTCACCTATGCTGTAAACCACTGAGCCACGGAGTTGAACTTATTCTAAGTTCAAATTCTAGGTTCTAATTCCTGTTGAACTTAAGCTAAGAAGATAAAAGCCCAATTACCATAGGATTCATTTAACGTAACATTCTCGATTGAACTCAGTAATCACGTCGAACATAATCAATACGGCCGTCAGAGCTGTTTGTCTGAGAAGTACAGTCCATATTTGACTCAAGCGACTTCGTTACTTCTGAGAGCGATGCACATATGCTCACACAAAAAAGACATGAGATAAAAGCTAATTTGCTTCTTTTCGTCTGGCACGACTCTTGTGACTGAAATTTTCCGAACAGCATCTCATGTCTAGTCAGAAAATCTCATTTGCCCGCTCTCAAATCCTCAAACTCTATCTTTCTATCGACTATAAATCAGAGATTATCTACAATAATCCAGCGTTCATTTCGAGCCTCGTCTTCGACATTCCATCACATCGAAGAATTCAGTCCGAAAAATTCTTGACAATGATAATGAAATACTGTTCCGAATCTTCTTTAATATTTTTCACAGTTGGGCGCAATCATTCACTGAATATTTTCATTTGTTTAACGGGTTGAGAAAAATTTCATTTCGACAGTCTAAATATTTCGGATTTTATGTCATGATTCTCTTAGATTCTTGTCTACGAGTCCTTGATTTGAAAAACACACAATTTCTCTCGTGAAAATCAATGTAAAGACGCCTCCAGACATCAGGAATGTCTTGGGATCACTTTTGTTATTCCGTCAATACCGTTCACACCAGGGTCATTCCATGAAATCGTGACATAGATGTGCAAAAATAAAAGAAACTTAACTTAACCACTGAAGGTGAATTTGAGAAGTATATAACCAAAAGTTTATGTTTTCACATCGATTTCAAAATTTTGGCTAATTCTACTAGAATTACACACAAATAAAAATGCGTACTTTTTTCTTTAATTTTTTGATTTTTTTCCACCGAGTTAAGTTGTCAAACTGATAATGAAAAAGCATTGGCAAATGAGCTTCAACTCCATTTTTAGTAATAGTTGATCGTACTATTACATTCTGTAAAAAAGAATAATGAAATTTTGAAATTGTGTCTCTTCTATAGGCTGTTAAAGTGCACATAGATAGTTTTGTCCCGTTCGTCACGAAATAGTCCGGCAGCCAGAACGAGTTTCTGCAGGGAACGAGGCCGAAAGTGAGACCTTCACAGAATGATGTAAACCCCATGCCTACTACGAATCGGCACGTCTGCCGCGTCCTAGTGAGTTCCTCTTCTTGTCAGACAGGATAATAGAAAAACATATGTAAATCCAATGGGCAGCAGATTGCAGTTTTTGGCAAAAATGAAATTTTCTATGTTTTATCTGATTAAACGAAAAGTACTAAGGCCAGAGTCATAATTTTTGGCATAGAATGTCTTCAGGTCATTTCCTTTCATGTTCATGCACCCCTGTCTATAAAACAAAGCAAATTTAGATTTGGCGAGCCTCTTAATGTTCGCGAACACAAACATTTTTAGCAACTTTATTCACATTCAATCACATTCTCACATACATTGCCGATTAGATGCATGATAAAAGTAAAATGCACATGATAGGGAATGACCTGAAGACATTCTATGCCAAAAATTATGACTCTGGCCTTAGTACTTTTCGTTTAATCAGAGAAAACATAGAAAATTTCATTTTTGTCAAAAACTGCAATCTGCATCCCATTGGATTTACATGTGTTTTTCTATTATCCTGTCTGACAAGAAGAGGAACTCACTAGGACGCGGCAGACGTGCCGATTTGTAGTAGGCATGGGGTTTACATCATTCTGTGAAGGTCTCACTTTCGGCCTCGTTCCCTACAGAAACTCGTTCTGGCTGCCGGACTAAAATGATCTATTGTTTTTATTATTCAATAAGTATGAAACATTTCAATTAGCGGTTGCCCTCTATTTGTCAACTAACGTCCTGACTAGACACCACATTAATTTCAGACAAGTATGATGTAATGGGTGTAGGTGAGGTGCGTGACGAACGGGACATCGCCATTTCAACTATCTCTACCGGATAGTTGAAAATTGCCCCATTCGTCAAACACATATGTTAAATTAATTTTCAAGACTGTCAGGACTGAGTCTATGGCAATGCACTTTTGTTCAGACTTATAGCCAGCCGAAATGTGCTTGACAGAGCAAGTGAGCGCGATCATTGTGCGGCTGGCGACATTCATAGATATCCTACATCGTCGAATGCAAGGTGAAGCGCCGTCGCCAGACAGGGGATTACCGAGAAAATGAATAGGACGTTTGACACGAACTTCATGCCTTTAACAGCACCAGAGCGGAAGCGCCCTGAGAGAGCCAGAATGACCATCGAAATGAAAACAGAAGAAAACAAGAAAGCGGCAATGCGAATGAAGAGGAGAAGAGCAACGGTGAAGCAAATGCGATCGAATAGTGAGACGATGAAGCAATGGGAATATGAGAAGATTCGAAAGAGAATTCAGCGGCAGAAGAAAAGAAAAGAAAGGGACGACACCTCCGCATTCCTGACTCCTCAAAGTGAAGGGAAAGCGGTCTCCCGTGTGAGATGCACTCTACCGAGAAGTCCCACGCGTCGGAGAGAAGTTGTAAAGCGATTGGTGGAAGAGGAAAGACTCGTGAAGAAGATCCCAAAGTCAAATTCCAATGGACATGCCCTGTCTCAAGAGACGAAAGAGGTAGTAGAGAAGTTCTACTGCGATGATCTGACTTCAAGAATCTACGCTGACACCAGAAAATCCAAGAAGGTGAGAAAGCCTGATGGAACGAAAGAAAGGGTGCAGAAGAGATTGCTGCTGTACAATTTACGCGACGCTTGTTTAAGAAAAAGAACCCTGACGTTGCTATCGGAGTATCCAAATTCTGTGAGCTTAGACCAGCATTTGTTGAAACTGTCTCTGAGAAGGACCTCACCGTGTGCTGTTGTCCTTATCACGAGAACTTCGCATACATGATCCAGGCAATTGGGTACAGGAACAACGTCGAGTCGTTTCTGGAGGACTTTTCTTGCAACACAGATAGTGCTGACTGTATGTTCTCACGATGTGGATTTTGCTCGTCTATCGACGTTGAAGCAGTGGTGGACAAGGATTCATATGAAGTCTTCATGTGGAAAGGGCCCAAACTTGATAAAGTAAGTTCAAAAGATGCTTTGCACTTTCATGTAGTATAAGTTCGGCACTATACCGTATTAACTCTTATCATTTCCCTGTGTTGTTCACGCTTATTCTCATCATACATGTATTTTGCCTTGTACACGTATAAACCCGTAGTTTGACTATTGATGCATGTAGGCAAGACGCTATCATTTCTAAAAAGATGCACATGTACATGCAATACATAGAATCAATAAAATATCATTGCAATTATTTTTGGCAATCGTATGTTTAATTTGTAATTGTGATTTATTGTTAGAGAGAAATTTAAATTTCAATGCGTGAACTGATTATTTAAGTAAGGACTATCATGCAAAATTGAAATGTGGATAATGCTATCGGTAATACATGTATGAATGATGCAGTTTAATTAAATGCTCAATGCGAATATTCACACGTGTGTAACAGCCGCATATTTTGGTAGGCCTTGGTTACATACAAGGTGCATGTCTATTTTCCAGGTAATGTTCTCTCGTTCCGAAATGAAGACCTATACACAAGACAGCATCAAGAGACTAAAGCAGCATGAAGAGCTTCGGAAAGCGAAAGAGGATCTGCAAGATGGCTCTGTGATAATGCTATGTGATTTCAGCGATAATTTCCAGTGTCGAATTCAACGGGAGGTCATGGCTGCTCATTGGAGATCAGACTGCAGGGGTCAGGTCACAATCTACACATCCATTGTGTACTTTTGAAGTGGACCCAAAGTGATCCATAAGGCGTATGCAATCATTTCTGACACTCTCCATCATACCCATCGAGAAACTGCAGTCTTCAAAGAACAAATACTGGACGACATCAGCAAGATTACAAAGGTCGAGGAAGTCATGGTGTGGTCGGATGGAGCTGCTGCGCAATTCAAATGCCGGCACACGATGGGTCACATGTTGAAATCTAATTACAACATCACCTGGAACTTCTTCGAGAGTTACTATGGAAAGGGACCGCATGACGGAATTGGTAAGTTAATGACAAAATATAAAAATATTCAGTACTGGTACTGCATCAAAGTGTAAGAACTAATAATACATACGTACTGGTATTGATATTAAGCGTGATGTACAAGCATGGACAAGTAGGCCTTCATATATTCTTGAATGAAATTTAATGTAGTTAAGTACCTGTTTGAGTTTGTAACTTATTGATACTTTCTCATATACCATATACCAGGTACCGTACATCCATAAGCAATGAAGTGTAACAAATTATACAGCTACGATACACCGATAGATGGGTAGGTGTTTAAATCTGCGGGTATAGATAAAAAACTGTACAAATTTATTATTAGATCATAATGAACGATTGATGTGTTCAGCTACAACATACTAAGCTTAGCTGGTGTTGAGTAAAAGTTTTACTTTAATTGACATGTACATTGTCTATTTTGAGCAAATTATAAGTGCACATGTGTGGTACATTTTCAACATGAAGACTTATTAATTATGGTCAGTTTCATTTCGATTTTCTAACGGTACTAGGCCTAGGTAAAAATCTTTTGCTTTCGATCAAAACATCCAATCCCTTCGGTTTCAGGAGCGGTCGTTAAGCGCGAAGTCTGGCGTCAGGTGCTCCGTGGCAGCGCTATTGTCCGAAGTGCGATGGACATCTATCAAATCGCGCTCACAATCGATGGGGTGGAAGCGATCATGATCTCCGAGGATTCAATCCCAAGGTTTGAGGGTATGTCATTTCCTCAATTGCCTGGAATAAAGGCATATCACCAAGTTCGCAAAGTAGGAGAGTCGTGTGTCTCACTCTTCATGAACACAAAATTTTGGTGTGCGGGTAGAAAATATTCTCACATACGTGCACTTAAGGTTTTGTGACGATTGATCCATTTCTACAGATGTTTTTGTCCAACACTCGAAATGGACGAATGGCCCATGATTGGCTAGAGGAAAAGTATGGATAAATCAATTGTAATGACTTGTGAGCAGATGGGATCTTATGCAACCCATCATGAAGATGCTTTGTCTTAACCATGAAGATGTCATTCCATCTTAGGGAGGCACCTATCTCATCCCTCCTATTTTTACTGCATTTTCTGTCGTATCTGCCTGCTCTATAGTTCCGGTTTCTATGTTTGCTGACAGAAGATCATGTTGATTATAATTTTTCACACTTTTCCTCTGCAACAGGCGGACATTTTTCAGACGCCTCTATCACCGATACTTAGTCAAGAAAGTGTTCATAATCCTGTCCATTTGTTGTCTTATCGCGGCTGATGATGGATACCACGGAATTTGAAACCGGTACAGCAATAAATCATCCAAAACATTGACAGCTTTGCAGCATTTCTATCTACAGATTTGGAGAGAACTTTCGAAAAGGGATAAGTAATTTTGAAGTCTCCATTTCGTTCCTAACTTTTCTCCGAACCGAATATTCGGTTCTGTTCTTGACAAGTTCACCAGCGTTATCTGTCATTAATAGTGAAACCCTCCATAATTCTCTTACCATCGCAGACAAGCAAGGCTCCTTTTCCTTTGTCTAAAACTTCCACAATTGTTGCCTTTGATGTGAGAGTAGCATTGACAGGTAATGGCGCCTTCAACTCCATGTACTGTTCCCCGTGAAGGACCTGCAAAGAACAGAGAGTGCACTGAGGAAAAAACTACTTTCAATTCACCATTGACGAGGTCCTTAACGGGTCGCTTTGTGCATGAGGATTCAAGATGAGAGAGAAGAAAGCCCGTTGAGGGCACACGAATTCAGGTACTACATGAGTTCCACTAGACCTCTGGCACTCTAGGTCAGCGCTCTACCAACTGAGCTATAGACGAGCGACAGTAAAACGTAAGTCCTCAATTGAAGAATCTGTGTTATCTAATCAGATTGCTTCATCCCCCAACAAAGCATTAATCGTCAAGTCGAACTAGGAATACCGAAATGTCAGTAATTAAAAGCCAGTCTTATACTTTGGCGGCGACTTAGCCCACACAGCAAACAGTGATAGCTGGTAGATTTAAACCACCGAACTGTGGCATTATATGCCCCCTACCACTACACATTTTTTGATATTGCTTCAACATTTTTGTGAATTTTTGTTTCTACGAGTCTCTGATAACTAATTCAAATTTCATCAAACTTGGATCTTGGAACATCAAAGATTTGATCCTTATTCAAAGGTGTCTTTAGAAAATCGACAATTTTGCCAATTTCCTACGAAGTTGAGGATTTTTAGCGATTCAAATTAATTGAAAACCATTGGAAATTACATGTGATGTCATGATCAACATGTTAATTCATCAACAAATGCATCTGCGTTACTGCAGTATAAAAAACAGCAATATGATGTAAACACTACTCATAATGTCATTATAATACTGTCAGCTTAATGCTGCAAACAGTGGATCCAAAGTCAAAAAATGGACATATTATCATGTCTCACAATATTTTTGGTGCATTAATTCACTTGGATGAGCAGTTAATGCAATTTTCCAGCACGCATGCACCTTTAAAATCATAAAAAATAATCAATAGAAAACGCATGCATCTTTTTTACTCATTCCCTATCCCACACAAGGCACGAAGCCATACTAGAAGCAAGGGGTGGGCTGACCAAGAATGAATCTGTGACCGGTTTGACATTGAACTATTTCTACCTTCAATTTGTCCGTCATTTAGTTTATGGATCTGAACTTTTGCTTTCATTACACCCACATGCTTATTTACGGTTAGAGGAAATCTCATTTAGAAAATTACTTTGCAGAAATTATCGACAATTATCAAAAACGAAAACGGATTTCCTTCGCATTTTCCTTTCAGAATGAAACGAACATAATTAAAGGCCACGAAGATTATTAGTTACAAGTCTAAATATAGAAACGTAATCTCATCTCTCATCTGAATTCATCTGCTGAATGTGGTGTAGGTGTAAACTTCTAGTTTTGAATTCCGTGCAGTTAAACGAAAATGGGAAGTTTTTCCACATATGCATGCGTGTGGACGCTGTAATCATCGGGAAATTGCCATGAGGAACACGCAGAAAACGTTGTTGATTCTTTTTTCAAAATAACCATTTTTTGTACGAGGACTTTCAGTTGCCATCGGCAGTCATCGTAAGGCGAGTGAATCATCTAGCTGACACTCATGAGATTGTTCACAATCATGCAAGACAGAAAGAAATACATCAGTGCATCATAGAACCATAAATTTAATAAACATTCAAGAAATTACTTAAAAACATTCTACTACAAAACAAATAAAAGTAGAAGCAAAGAGAGAAAAAGCAATTTTTTGAAATCGCTAAGAAAATCAAAAAGTTGATCAAGCCTTCTACACATCACTCAAAGTATGCTTAGTCCTGTTTTCATAGCGCAGCTAATCGGTCCATAGAGATTCCTTAACATTTATTTTGCACCTGCAGCTTTCCCGACTGATCACCGTGGTGTTCTTGACTAGAAATGGATGACACTGCATGCTTGACTACTTCCGAACGCTGGGAAAGGTATAGTGAACAAAGTGGCAGAAAATAAATCAAAATGATTCACCGGGAGCTGATAGATCATTTTTTCTATTGCTACTAAGATTCCTATTCCACATGCTTCACTTCTACATCTCAGGCTTTCACTAAACCATGATCATGAACTGACAGAACGGAAGTCCCACTATTGTTTTACATGTACTGAGATATTTCTAGCCGAATGTAAATCTACGGAGTAACAGGAACTTAGACATCTCAACCACGAAATTTGTGTTTCCGACAATCTGCAGAATATCAATCATTTTTTCCAAACAATCGAGTCCTGCCAATCGATGATTTGATGAGAGTTGCCAGTGGTTTACAGCGGACTAACGGCTCATAGAATATATCGGAAAGCAGCTAGTGCGTTGATAAAAATTTTCAGCAAAGAGCTCAGCAAAACTCCCCAAGTAGATTAATTAAGGTCGTCGATGTGATAATTATGTAAATGCGCAGTCGCCTGATTCAGTATCATATTCACATGTCTTCTCGCTGAAAACATACGATAAGGAAATTGAGCGAACCAGTGTTCAGCAAGCACAATAGCGGATACAAGTTCATCATAGCTCATTTGAAGGCTGAGAACGCAAGCTCTCGAATGATGTATGACACGTTGTTGTGCGACACAAGTCGAAGGCATGAGAATCGATTGAATTTTGACATGATTTAAGTGGTCCGTCTTTATGATGAACTCTGTAGTAGGTGGACGTATCCTGGGATTTTAATGATGATTGTATTATTCGATGCCTGCGTGACACCTAACTGTGTGAGACTAGAAGAAGCGCATTTGACTGCCATCGACGACACGACAGTTTCAGCTTCTTGCTCGACAGCGTGTGCCGTTTTTTTTATTATTCCATAATATTCCCTTCTAGGAGTGGACGATTGAGAAAGCTGGCTGTCTAATTCTGTGGCTACTAAAAACACAAAAGTAGTTCACACCATAGAGCAAGTATATTAGGTAGAGTAGCAACTCAGTATTATTAAATCCCCATTGTGCATACAGTTTCGATTTTATTTAATGAACTCTAGTTGCGACCATACCAAATGTGAGATATAAAAATGTTTGCATATTTGAAGAAATTGTCACGGAATTGACTGATCATGATAGCAATATACAAGGAATAATAGTATTACACAAATCCTCCTCTCATGACAACCGTGGAGAGGTGGCTTTTGTAATAATTAGCAATCCGATGGACTGCTATTCCTTTAATACTCAGCTTTTTAATAATAATAATAATGCTTTATTGAAACCAAAATACATAGAGCGGTACATGGTTATGACTGCAAAGTCATGTAAACTGTGAAAATCTGACAAAGGAGTTGGTGTAATAAGATGGTTTCCGCAGAGGAGTTGTCAGTTGCCTTTGATGTCTAACTTTGCTGATATGTTGACGGACGTTGAAAAAGGAGGACAGGCGATGAGTATCACGATGATGAGACACTTTGCGGATGAGTTTAACGCAAACACGATCCAACATTTGTCTTAGGGATGGCTTATTGTACATGCTGCATCAACGTTTGGCCAAACGATCCAGACGTTCAAATTTACAAAAGTGTTTCATTTTCATGTCACATACAATGGGCCAACAAAATGATAAACGAGAAAAAACAAGACCCATGTATGCCTGCCACACAACATGATCTTCATTACAATTGATCTTCAGACGCTTTACAATGGACATGATACTACAGTCATTATTATTAATAATTAACAGCCAATTTATTTTAATAAAAGTATTTTCTTAAGCGTGATCATCATAAGCAACTACCTGCCACTGAATCACAATTAACTATAAAGGATGAAAATGGGTCCATTACTATTCAGATTCAAGAAATGAAACATGAATTTAGTGAATTGCAAAATGATACCAATGAAAATTGAATTAAAAACTTGAAATTTCAACCCAAGAAGCAAAATAAGATCTCAACTTTTCCATGAAGACTTGCATTACAATGTGGTTCATAAAATTTTCTTTATAATCAGCTCAATTCCGCTTAAATAGGATAATTATTGGAAAAAATGTTCATTTCTACAACTTAGATAGTGCTTTTACGTCTCTAGTCTACACAAGAATAACTTACTAAAATTTAGCTTCTTAGAAAGTGATCAAATATTTTTTGAACCGGAGGAACGTAACATTTTCATATACAACTTTTATCTGTACGTTGACATTTTCTTTGAATCGACACTAACTACTATATACTTACTCTATAGAACACACTTAACCATGTTTTACCGAGTAATTTTGAATTTTTAAAAAATGGGGGATGAGGGGCTCATGGTGTCTTCCTCGGATTTTGACACTCCTGTGATTGAATCGTCCACAATTGGCACGGCGCACAATTCACTGCGCCATGGTACGTTGGATCTGCGCAGTTAAGTTATGAGCGCCGCTCTATGACCGAGCTCAGGCAGATGCTCGGTCTTCACGACTTAGAGGCCTCGCTTCGTAGGCATCGGTTGCGGTGGTTCGGTCATCTGGAGCGTATGCCATCGTCGGCATGGCCAAGGCAAGCCCTGGACGTGGTAATCCCTGGACCCAACATCAGAGGAGGTCAAATAAAGAAATGGTCGCACAATATCAGGAAAGACCTGGAGCTGATGAAACTCAATCCTGCTGTCGGCCAAGATAGAGAAGAGTGGAGAAGAAGAATTCACCCGAATCGACACAAGACAGCCGTCTCACCCCCACACCTGCGGAAAAGAGACGTTAAACGGGGGTAAGGCACATGCTCCTTCCAATGATGGTACACTCATAGCCTTTGTCGGCATAATTTTGATGGTCCCATTGAGTAGGGATATATAGGTAGAGTGTCGACTCAAAAAAGTATCTGCATGCAGTGAAAATTTTTCTATGAAATGATTCAGTTTTTGCGGAGATCACGTTCCCGTGGTCCAAAAAATATATTTGAGCAGTTTTAAAAAAAGTCAAAATTTTGCGAATTTATATACTACCGACTTGGAAGCCCCTTTATAAGTAGCATGAAAAAAGTTGGATATCAAAAGGAATGAATGTTTGCTAATAACCATCCTAACTAAGCGGAAATTAAGCTAATTTGCAAGGGAATTTCATGAGCCGCATTACAAAGGAAGTCTTCATGAAAAAGTCGAGATCTTATTTTGCTTTCTTGGCTGAAATTTCAAGTTTTATTTCAATTTTCACCGGCATGATTTTATGATTCACTAAATTCATGGTTCATTTCTTGAATCTGAATAGTGATGTGGACCCATTGACAACTTTCAAAGTTGATTGAAATCATTGTCTTTGATTTTGTTATTTTGCTCTACCAGTGGCAGGTTGCTTATGATATGATCTCGCTCAAGAAGATTCTCTTGAGGTTCAGCATGAAAGCAATAGCAGGTCATCGAGTTGCTAATTTAACAAACATTACCTATCCAAGGCTGTCATGACACGGACGATCTGTAAAATAATATCATTTCCTTCTGCATTACTGTCATGATCAGTCAATTCCGTTGTAATTTCTGCAAAACTGCAAAAATTTGCATATCTGACATTTGGTTCCAATACCACTTGTATCCGCCTCGAGTTCATCTAATAAAATCGAAAGTGTATACACATTGGGGATTTAATAAATGCGGAGCTACCACTCCACCTAATATTCTTCCTCTATGGATGGTCCTTTCTTTTATGATCAATTCTGTAGTACAGCATGATGCGAGACAGATTTATCTAATGTCACAACATCGTCGGCCGATCGGAATATCTGCATCAGAGTGTCAGACCGTAAAGATAAAATTCTTCACTCACATCTCAAAGTCGGATAAATCTTGGCCGATAGAATTTCTCCTTTGAAATGTAAGAAGATGAAAGAAATCAGTTCTCATGGATTCATTTCCGCTGTGATAATGAATCAGATTCTCCCTGATGGACTACAACATGTGTCGGCGCACAGATACAGTTAAAAAAGTCTCACTTACTCAATCTCCAGTTTCCCATGCACTTCAAACGTGGTTGAAATACGATACGGACAAGAGCGTACACAACTAAATAGAAAATTGCTTTTATGTTTATCAACAATAGTCTAGTATTGTTGCCGAGAAGAGTAACGAAACTTTCTCTCAATAATATCTACTCCATCGTATGGGAAACGAAGGATATTTCTCCAAACTATTGGTAATTATGCAGAATGACAAAGTACATTTCAACAGAATTATCGAGGAAATTAAACCTTTGATCACTGGTACATTTCATGATAAGCGAAGTTTAGGACGCAATTGGCGCAGAAGGTGACATTTGAAGAGTATTCATTCGGACGACTTTTCAACCGTAACCAAATCCTGTTTCATCGCTACAGAGTGCTCCTATGTGAAAATTCAATTGCTGTCATCTATCATACTTGTGCCTACTGCCCCACAAGCAGGAATAGGAAAAAATTGATTGATGAACCAGCTTCAATTCAAGGAATTGATTGGATAAGGTGCCAATCTTTCCAATTAATTGCAATTATTCACAAGTCAAAGTAAGAGACGATTCATTGAGCGATTATTATAAGACATACAGAATAATATATATATATATATATACCTACACAGTAGCTAATATGATATTCTGTAGGCCTATTCGTATTTCAAACAAAGAAATATTTGATTATGACCTAATGCGAAACTTTTATTAATGATCTACATCATATATTTTAACTTTAATTAAAACTGAGTCACGCTGCTGCTGTTCACAGGGAGGGGCTTCTCTACTGGATTTGTAACCATCGATGAGAGTGATCTTGCGACTGGTGAATATCGGTTTGATTACAAGACCGATTTGCACATTGATGTTGTGAAGTTGCCGTCGTGCCAAAGTAGTAGAACGCTCATCTTTGTACGGTAAAATTAGAACTGATTCTGGGCTTTTTTTTCAGTTTTACTTTCATCGGTCGTGTACACTTTGTCAAATACATATTTGATTGAACCTTCTATCAGATAAATTCAAATGTTACAAACCCTCATGAAACAGATGCTATCGCGCTCGCCTGTGTGACAGTGTTGCAGTCTTTGAACTGGAAAATATTGCTCACGTTGAAAAGAGGAAAATCATCAATTTCCAGTCTTGCTTATCAGCGCATTTGCATGTTTTGTCATGCAAATTGCAGTATTTCAACGAACATAGTGATGCAGAAAATGCACACATGTGATTTAAGTAAATTCTATTTCTGCAAGTTTTTTAAATGCACTTTCGTATATCCATGTGTAATGGAAATCTAAGTAGGCCTATTTATCAATCAAATGCAATGGCAAAAGATATTTGCAATGATTCATGTGAGTCAATCAAATCAATTGATTGCTGGTAAAAATTAGATCAATTAAATTGCAATTAATCTTTTTCAACCCTTGCCGACAAGGCAAGAAGTCAAATCAGGGGTAGATTGTGTAGGCCTACAGTTGCAACCAGGACTGAAGACTCGGTTGTCATGAGCAGAGTCCAGTCATGTAGACTCCAATTCAAAATTAAATAACTTGCTGCAGTTGAATGCACCAGACTTGTGTCAAATACTCATGAAATGTAGCTGATTACAATTACAAATTACTCCTTTTTTCTTCAATTACTTTGCAATTACTTTAGATAATGTCCAATATTACACTTCAATTGGACACTATTCCTTTTTCTGGGTGGATACCTAAAAGTCAATCACAACTGCTCCCTAGAAAACAGACCACGCTTGTAGCAATGATATTAAATAGCCACCTTTACATTGCTTTCCCCCAGTAAGTGTTCTCGCCTCACATCTCTAGATTCACTGTGAAGATTAAGTAACATAATTGAGCCAGATTCATTTCGAAAGATCACTATTGCAGCTTCTTCAATAGCCTTTTATATTTCCATCATCAGCGGTACATGCAAATAGAATAAAATCAGAAGCAAAGTTAATTTATACTAAAATCAGGTAAAATGAAGTCTGAAGTCAAATACTGTTCAAAGCACAGAATTAAACATTTTGTTTATCTGCCTCGGTTTGCTAGAAGTGTGATTAACACGAAATTGACGGCACATCGAGGAACCTATTAAGTGGGCAAAAAGGAATTCCTAATACCTTACAGAGATAGGAAAAAAGTCGTGCGTCGCTTGCGGATTAATGTGAGTTCCAGCAAAGTGCTTCGATTGCCAAAATTCCTTCAGATTCGAAGAATTCAGATCATTGCGCACAAGTTTTCTCCATAATTTTAGCCCTTCCGAGCATTATTTAAAAAGTAGCAGGCGTGCGAAAATTAGTTCACTTGATGATTTCACATCCTCTCCTCGGCATTGCTCACTATAGTGCATACAATCGAATGTTAACCAAGACAGGGATGTGTGTTTTGGTGTGTGCGAAGTGATATCACAGCTGACAGCTTATTGTTTGCCATTTCCAGTAGCAAGCGATACACGAATTATCCATTCGAGAAGGAGCAAGTTGTTTAAATCTGTGGTGTGCAATTTCGATACTAAGGTTGCATACAATTCTTCCTTTCTAGGAAACCGAAGCACGCGCATATGAATCTAATTCTGTAGTTCAAAGTAGTTGCGTAGAAGAGTGAGGTCAGAGAGAGGATTTACAATCCGAGATACAATGATACTGATCAATTCCTTTCATTGGACGATACAATTTGATTTTCTTTAATGAAAATAGATTCCAGAATGAGAGGGTATTTACAATACAACTGAGAAATTTTCAGACTGGGTGATGTTTTTGCATAGAAATTTCTGTCGGACATGGATAGCCTTTAATATGTTCGCTTATTGGTGAGCTTATCGGTGAGGGTTTGATCCTGCCAATTGACACAGTCACATAAGTGACTCGTAGCTCAGCTGGTAGAGCACAGGTCTAGTTAACCTTGGTCCTAGGTACGAATCCTGCCATCCTCACATCTTTTGCATGGCAATTTGATTTGTCGTTTATATAATTTCATTGTTGTTAATGGCTAAAAATGGAATATCTGAAGTTATTTTTTTTATTAATACAAGACACCAACACCCTTGATTCCCCGACCGCACTCGAACCAGCTTGATGACCCAGCAATCGAAAAGAAGTCCGCGGTGGAGACGAGCTCGCACCTTCTTCACTAGGCCATGCTGACGGTTCATTAGGAATGCGAGTGAAGGTAGAAGTCATCTCCAAGTGATATTGACAGCTCCTTGTTCTATTATTATTGACAAATGGTACCAGCATTCATGTTGTAGCGAGACAGCATATCAGCATATCATTCGACTACGTCACACACTAGATTGACAACAAAGGTATGTCGCAGTACATTGAATATCTGAAGAGATTGACAACTATTAAGTCACCGCTGACTTCGGTTCGATTCCTAGGTCGGGCGAGTGCGGTCGGGGAATCAAGGGTGTTGATGTCTTGTATTGACTTAATAGCTGTCAATCTCTTCAGATATTCAATGTACTGCGACAGACCTTTGTTGTCAATAGCTAAAAATGTTGCTGATTACAACAACAAATTACTTATCAGAGAAAGTAATTGACTACAGTTACTAATTGCAGCAATAGTAGTTGCAATTACGTCTGTGCAGGACTGATTCTTAACGATCATTTGTGAAAAGGTACAACAGAGATGCGATATGCAGCTACATATATGCATGAGATTTGAAAATAGATCCAAGCAGTCTAATGCAACATATTTTGGATAGGAATAATAACACGCACAGCCAACGTTTTAAAAGGACTCTGTAACGAATCTTGTAATTCGTAGCATTCTACTACATGTGAGTTTCACGTCCTGCAGTAGTCTAGAAAGTCCAGGTAAAATGTAATGCTTGTAGATAATTCGTTGCTGATAGTTGTTCGTTGACAGATTCGAACAGAGAACCTTCACCACCTCAGTGCCAAAGCGTCATCTTTAAGAATTGAGCTATCATTTGATAGACTTGCACATCAGAGATAGTCACAGTTTTCATATGCGCATGAGATGGCATCGGAATTAGATAGTTTAAATCTTTCAGCTTCCTAGAAGTACAGACTAATTCAAAACGACGGCACATGCTGGAGCGCCCTCTTCTCAGCATTCCTCACTGAATGTAGCTAGACAAAGACATTAAATTGTTGTTGCGCTCTCTGGGCGGTCGTCTTGCGGCTCGTGCACCCATCCTTGCTGACCATCATTTCAGCGAAATGTCATCTCAAGAGTGCACCAGAGACAACGAGAGATATCAACAAATGCGGCTAATTCGTTGACTATCAGTTAGAAGAAATAGGATTTGACATATGAACTCATATTGTCCATCCAGAGCGAGTTTCTGCAGGGAACGAGGCCGAAATCTGAGACTTTCACAGACGAGAAAAATCTGAGACTTTCACAGAATGATGTACACCCTATGCCTACTACGAATCTGCGCGTCTGCCGAGTTCTACTTGGTTCCTCTTCTTGTCAGACATGATCAAAGAAAAAGATGTGCATGTATTATTGTCTCTCTGATCGACGATGCGTGTAAGAATGTGGCCAAATGTAGATTAAATTGCTCAAGATACTTCCGCTTGCCAACATAAAAAGGCTTGCCAAATCTGACTGTGTCTAGCTTCACAGGAGGTGCATGAACATGATAGGAAATGACCTGAAGACTTTCCACAGAAAAAATTATGACTCTGGGCTCAGTACTTATTGCGTAATCAGAGAAAACACAGAAAATTCCATTTTAACAAAAAAACTGCAGTGTCTTTCCCACTGGATTTGCATGTGATTTGCTATCCTGTCTGACAAGAAGAGGAACTACCTACAACTCGGTAGACGCTCAGATTTGTAGTAGGCATAGGGTGTAGTACATATAATTCTATGAAAATCTTATTTTCGGCCTCGTTCCCTGCAGAAACTGGGTGCCTGATTTATATTAAAAGGACGTGAAAGCATTTAATGAAGTCCTCATTTGTCGTTCAGTTCCTTTTGCTTACTCTACCAGAAAGACAGAGGGCTTGGGCTGTATACCCTAATTAATTAACCGGCTATCTGAAGGGACATTTTAAAAGGCTCCTTAGCCTCGCAGTTCCAAAATAACATAGCACTATTTTTGATTGTTTCATGTCACTACTTTCCCTTTACTGGGGGCTTGGACGTTGCTGACACTGTCATACTTTAATCTTGAATGTTTTGATCTTTCAGCCTGGATGCCCTTCCTGACAACTTCCAATCACATCGGGACTTTCGGGGCTCGACCTCTGGACCGAAGGATCGGTAGGCCAAGCACTTCACCACTGTGCCACGGAGACAACGCTATATTTTAATAAACTAGATTTATACTCCCTCTACCAAATTTCTCAGTTTTTCATTCACAGTTGAGGACTGAACGATATCGTAAATTTACACACCAACAACAGTTCACTCAAAACGTACATCGCTGAAACGAATTTCTAGTTCCATTTCCCTGTCTTCACAATTTCAACTCTAATAATAAACTCAATGGCTTCAAATCAATTTGAACAACGTCAAGTCTATTTTCTATAAATAAAGAGATTTTCTTCATTATTTAAAGGAATGATTGATTGGTTAATATTTTGATTAGAAACTGAACTTACTCGTGTCAAGTCAATTGAGGTGATGCTTGTCCCGATTCCCGCCATGACAGCTGATTGACAGACAATAATTCCGAAGGATGGCAAGGCTGAGAATTCTGGATGACCTTCGAAGAGGAATTTCAATCCTGATTCATCGCCGATTGAAACGCCAACTGCGGAAGAATAACGCGAATCATTAAGACTGTGAGTTCGCTTTGGCAAAGAAGAATAGGCCAAAGAGCAAAATTCCTTGGCAACCGCAGAGGCTGCGTATCGTCTCACAAGGCTTGTCAGTAGAGGTCTGCAAAAAGTTTCAAAAATTAAGCTTTAACGTCACTACTCCCCCATACTGGGGGGTTGGACGATGCTAAGATAGTCAGACTTTATTCTGGTGCGTTGTGATCTTTCAAGTCCGGATGCCTTCACTGACGACATCCAATGATACTTGCGGGGCTCGACCTCTGGGTCGAAGGATCGCTAGGCCAAGCACTTAACCACTGTGCCACGGAGACCACTACGTAGGGTTCAAGGCGAGCGAAGACAACGTGAACCCGAAAACGAGATCCAAACCTACGCTTCACCCTAACACAAAAATATATTCTGAATAGTTTCAAAACATTTGAAACATACAAATCAATAGCTTACTGAAGGAGAGCAGACCTGTAATGGATTCAATATAAAGCTGATTATCAAGTTGCTTTCAATTCATAGAACGACGCTGCTGCAAATGTTTATTCGCTTGTGGTGCTGTTGTCGGGTACTCAGCTCAGTCAGTGATAATTATACATCGGCGCGGCTAATAAATTCATCCCCGAGCCGTCTTAGCCGCTAACGCCTCGTGATTCGTGAGATAGCTTTTGTGCATTTCTGCCGACATGGGAAAATCCACTTGGTCATCCAAGTCATAAGATGATCAATTCTTACACACACTTCATAATTCATCAGAGGACTGTCTCACTTACTTTATGAAGCTTACCGTTGTATGCACGCTGTACACTTCCGCATAGCTTTTTTCCTGTAAGCATTGACGAGACTTGCTGACAGAATCACTCCCCCTAATTATAAATTAATATCTCATCCAGTGCGTATCGAGCATCATCTCCACAAGGAAAGCATTTGCCTATGCAAGTTCTCAACTAATGAGATATCCGTCAGTATTTCAGTATTTCTTTAGCAACTTAATATATACACAAAATTGAGTACAAGATGTAATTTGACAAATAAATACGTCTAAGCTTTCATGTATGCACGTTTTGATGTAGGACTTATGGATATGGAAAAAATTATATTTATTTTATGGCGTAAAATGCAAATTTGATGAAGAGAACTACGGGAACATTTTTCTTCAATAATTTCTTCATAATTTTCGGATCGGATTCGGGTTGAGTCCATCTTTTGACGGCTGTACACCTCTAATTCACAGGCATCCCTGACATTGAGTTAATAATGTAATGAGGGCTGATGCAGACAAACAAACTTCAAATAGAAGTCTTCGGAGAGTTTCCGTGCTGATGTTTTCACCATCAAATTTGAAAATTTATCATCCAAAGCAATGATTTGTCAAGAACTCAGACAATTTCTGTGTGAACAAATATGATATCAAGAAAACCACAAGGTATTTATGGTTTTGTTCTTTCTAATATGAGGAAAGCTTCGCTTCCGAATAGTTTTGCGAATGACTTATTTGCAATACTTTTGACAACTATCTGGAATTCTTCGTTTTCCCGTGAAAATTACGTGTATCATAGTTTTGCCGCGTGAGATCCCAACATTGACTTTGATGTTTGCATTGTCGGTTTCTGCGATAAATAACAACCATTTAGATAGTTTCATGATACTGCTTTTGATACGTTTGATAAATCATCGATGCCATTAGATGGTTCATGTTAGAATTATGTATTCTGTCTGATTGCCATCAATGCAGTCTCTGATAGATGTCTTTTCGAGATGCATGCGCATTGCGCATCGATAATTATCTCCCATAGAGATCAGCAAAGAACATTAAAATGGAAAATTTATATGAACGATAATTAAGATTCTCAGATATCAGAGACTACCTGAGACACTGAAATTGCTCAAAAACACAATGAACGTTAATTAAAAGTAACACAGGTATAATGTCCAAGCAAAAGGGAGCTCTCCGACGCGCTGCGTTCTGTCTTTCAAACTGTGTTATGCTCGCCGTGCAGGAGAGTAAAACCAGTACCTCTTCACAGCATGCGATGGAGGTGTACCAGACCAAACCGACTGGGGCTCAGGTTTGGGTATTTTTTAAACGAGTTTGAAGATGTAAGGTTCATTCATAGAACAGTAAACTCATTGTTTTAGAATATGACATTTAGCATTCAGATATTGAAAATAAGTCAATAATATTGTTGATGCTTATCATAAATTATTGATTAAAAGATCGATCAGATAATTAAATATTGAAGGATTTTGATTACAACATTGACCTAAGGATATTTGAGGACAGAAATGTACGACATGAAAATGTCTTTCATGCTGACTGAAAAAAATCATGTTGAGAGTATTGTGTGTATTATAAATGGATGATGCAACAATGTACGAAAAAGCGGTCAGTGGTGATGCAATGAAAACTCACGCGGATATTCGTGAAATCTGACAGTAAATGGTTTGATTAACAGGAATTATCAAAGGGAGTATCGCAGTCAATATAATTAAGTTAAACATAAAATTTCTCTACTTTTCGATAAACAAATTTTGTTTCATTTTTGCAGAAAACTTTAATACTCTTCTTGCAAACCATTTAATTACTGCACAGCCAGCTCTTCGGATGTCCACAGCATCCATCTTCAGGGCAATGAAATTATGTACTACATCACACCAAAACAGTTACACACGCTCAATGTTAGAATACTCTACTGTCGGGTAACGGGCACAACAGGAATGAAGCTCATCTGGTAAATTAAATTGTATGATTTAACATGGTTAGCACCTGTCATAAATAATGGCTTAAATTGGATTAGATGGCTAAAAAGTTGAATTGACTGAATACACACACATCGCCATTCATATGCTGCATAAAATACAATACCAGATTGATACATTGCAATAGAAATTCATTTAACTGTAAAGGCCGCTCTTTATGTTTGCATGAAATTATGCATGCATGTCAAGCACATTCCGGATGCGTCTGGGTTAATTTGCGAGGGCAAATTCGATTCAGATTCGGGAACTGACCCAAGGCCATCGAATCCTATATCTTGTGTATATTGATCTTCATTCCACCCTCCCCCCATACCCACAGTGTCCGCACTAGCACCGGAATGTTCTTCCTTTGATCTGCGATGAGCAGCGATTGCATCCCAGCCAAGGGTTTGTTCCAAAGGCTCGTGGCGTCACACAGATCAATCTGAGGTACTGAGAACGTTCTCATGATCTGAGCACAAGAGGTCTGAGATCCCGAACACTCAGACATCTCCCACACCAGAATTGTGGACCTCGTTGTCTCAAACTTCATGTATCTAGGCAACAAGTAATCTGACGTAATTCGCTCTCCCTCACTTCTATTGGCTCTCTTGCATGATTGTCATGGAAATTCCCATTTCGACAAATTCATCAATCGATAATAATTCTAGGGACCCACTCATAAAATGTTATTCGTCTAGCAGAGACTGCTTTACAAATTGCTACATATTTTTGAAAACAAATGGCCAAATAATCGTCATTCCCTTCATAGGAGCATATATTTTCCATTCAGACGCCGAGTACACCGCCAAAGTCTTGGGTAGCCCTTGAGAGACACTGCTTTATTGAAAGATTTGTTATTAAACTGAAGGGAACGCAGAAATTCAACGGATCAAAACAGCTAGAAAGTCTATCAACATGCGTTCACCTTTTGACATAGACAACTTGAATGAATAATTAATCTTTCACGCTGCTGATGAGCTTTGGTAGGAGATACATTCATTTTTCATTAAAGGTCAACGCCTAACAATCGGTAGATAATTTCCGTTTGCATCAAATCAGATATCGCAACAAAGGTAATATCTGCGAACTGGCGCCGAGTAACTTCATATCACGATTCTGTGCATAGAAATGGGGTGTGAAAAATATGACCGGACGTTATACAGAAGATTGTTTGGCAATGAAGAAGACATGCGCAATAAAAGAAGAGGTTCACCTGAGCATGAAATCTGAACCAGGCCAAGCAATGGTATCGAATGCAAATTGGAACAAATGTATCAGAAATGTTCAGTGTTTTGCATTGCACCGCGTATCAGAGTGTTGTTGCATCTTCATTTGAATCCAGATTTCATTTCTCAGGAGAACACCCCGGTTACAAATGCAAGGTTCATGCATCTAATGGGCAACCAGAGCCGCGGTTCTGATTCTTTCAAGACCCGAATGTTTACAATTCAAAGAACTGGAAATTTCAACAGAATCTATGCAATACTCACTTCTCATCACCGATACACATACCTACCCTAATTCATAATTGCATCTGTGGAGGTTATAGCAACTTAAGGCTCGGTCAAGAGGTTCTTATCTTCCCCTTGGATGTTCTACCTTTCTGCTTTGAAATGGCAAAAATTCGACTTGGATTGTCGAACAGCTTTTTTTATTGCATTTCTTACGTGGAAAACAGTTACAGATTTAGATTTAAAGAAAATCACACGTAGCTTCAGACAGAGCAGACAAACTAAAGTCAAGGTCAATTCAAATCACAGAAATTAACACACTGAATCCATCACAGCATCTAAATTCGATGCGTTCTCCATCGCAATTTTGATGATGACCTTTGAAAACTAGACCTAGGTTCCCGTCACTTGTGTAGGGGAGGGCTCCAGAACCAAAAGGTCAACCCCCGGGTCAAATAAATGCGATGCAAGGAAGAATGTAGCATGCTATATTTTACGGAGAAATACAACGGAGAGAAAGAGTTATATTTAAGCGATTTCTCTAATGTAGAAAAGCGTGTTGAGAGGTTAATTCAAGGCTTTTCGAAGAACTGGAATCATATCAACACTGTTGAAGAAGCAATATGTAGACGGTTGTCCAAGAAGATAGCATGCACCGATAATCACCTGCTTAGAACTCTGCTCGACTCTCGTACACCCTTACATCGAAATTTGTTGACTTTGAAGAAGCCAATGGCGAGGATGGAGCGATTTGCTAACTCCTATATTAGATTTTGTAAATAGTTTTACTTATTTCTTTTTAATTCATTCGGTCTATCATTTTTGTGATTCATATTATTATTATTATCCCAGAATTAGTGCAAAGAATGAATACTCAAAATCTACCACAGATCAATGACACCAGGAAACTCTTGCTTTATCCGTTTAGAATCCTCTTCTTCACCTCCGTTGAGTTGGACGATATTTCTTCATGGAAACCTCTATGTGTTCCAAACGAGGGTGTCGTCTTCTTTGAGGACAAGATGCTGACAGTCTGCAGACAATGTTTCATTCCTGACTTCTGTGGGCGGCCTCTTGGTGTTGGTCCGCTCATTTCCACACTTTCGTCATCCAATCGTTGTTATCCTTCCGCACCACATAGCCGCACCATCGCAATCTGCACACCCTCATCGAATGCAAGTTCAGACGCGCCAGAATGTCTTCGCTGGCTACTCTGTCTTCGAGAGATACTCCGCACATCCATCTGATCATCCTTCTGTCTGCTATCTTCATTCTTGTCTTTTCTGAAGCTGTCATAGCCCGGGTCCCACTTCTGCAAGTAATGCAGGCTCAGACGTCCGTGAGTCCATGATCGACAGCTAATGCACTGTATTGAATTACAGCCGACACTACTCAAAGAGACACTGAACGGGTATTTGCAGGTTATTCAGTTCTTTCATTCCCCTATTACAGTTCTCATCATATGTGCTTTGTTTACACTAGCTTTTAGACCTCTTAATGTTAAGCAATCATTGCACGCTTTCAGCTTAGGGAAGATTGGATTCTCATCTTCTATACCAAATGGAAAACAATAATCCATATGGCTTGTTCCACAAATTATGCTCGTACGGAACTCCGCACAACACAACCAAAGTTGCTTTACTTCCATAGATAATGTTGCTTTAGGAATGTGAAATTCACACAAGGGAAGAAACGAACTTGTAATGAGGAAATTGTCCACTGCACCTGGAAGAACACATGAGAATGAACTAATTTTAACTACATACTCGTATTTTCCCATCAAAATTACTTCTACAGTACACTCACTGAGACATTGTCCATCGGAGAAAGAGAACAGTTGTGTTGGGAAATCATATCTGTCCTTCAATTGTACAATTCATTGAATATTTTGGCAAGTCAATAACTAACTTCAAGGTCTACTACCTTTACTAATTACAATCAAGTGGTTTTTTTGAAATTTTTTGAACATTTTTGAAATCAAACTTTCTAAAATTAGGTCTACTGTAATTTGCAAGGTTAATTCATTCATTCATTTAATTCTGTTTTCATTTCATGCATGAACATAGGAAAATTTTGTTGAATCTGTGGCTTTAGAAGGTGAGGGCAGAAAATTACCCGATTAACCTTTTTTCATCTGACCCTGGCCATTTTCATTAAGCTATCGGTCTAAATGTGGTCGCGGGAGAGAGGTGGAAATTTGACGTCTGAGGTCGGTCGTGGTAGAGGAGTGGTCGCTGTAAGGGGATGCTCGTTGGGATCACTGCAATTTCATGATGATATCTAATCATCCTTCATAAAGAAACCAGTGCTTATGGGCCCCACGTTTTCAAATTTGTCGGAAAACCGCAAAATCCCTTATAAAATCCACAGAACTTCAGATACACGCAGTTGAAGATATTTTCTACCCGCATAATATGAAACAGGCAAATAGAACGAGCACGTTTTGGATTAGGGAAGATAACTGAAAGGGTAGTAATGTCAGCAGCTTGATCTGACTACGTCTGTAGGACGCATTCTGTACAGATAGCACTGGAGGTCAACAAATTCATTTCACGATAACTCGAGAATTCATAATGACCAAACGATCACTCTCTACCATCAGCTCTGAGAAAACGACATGGAATCTGAGAGAAAATGTAGGGAAACTTTGTTAAGTTCAAAAATGTCAAGGTAGTTCATTAGTGCGAGCAATGCTGAATGGATGAATAATTATTTGACGTCACTACTCGCCCATAGTGGATGCTTGGACGGTGCTGACATATTCAGACTTTCTCTGGAGCGTTGCGATATCTTAACCCGGATGCCTTCCTGCCGACTTCCGATGACACTTTCGGGGCTCGACCTCTAGACCGGTAGATCGCTAGGTGAGGCACTTAACCAGTGTGCCACGGCTGACTCTTCAGATTGAGTCTGAGCGCCCATTTCATAGAGTTTCATATTTTGGAATGGAGAAATTTCAGTGCTATCTGTTACAATTGGATATGAAGACCCAAAAAATGAAGCCGTAACGTCACTACTCCCCCATACTGGAGGCTTGGACGGTGCTAACATAGTCAGACTTTTCTGAAGCGTTTTGTTACTTTTAGTCCGGATGCTCTTCCTGACTACTTCCAATGACACTCTCGGGGCTCGACCTCTGGACGAAAAGGATAGCTGGGCCAAGCACTTAACCACTGTGCCACGGAGACCGATATGAAGACCCAGTAAATACCAGAAGAGCTGCATTTCGACATAGTCCAGCCAGTGACTGAAGTAGTTATTGCCCGAGACAGCAAACACGAAGCCATCCGAGCAGTTGCCCCTTAGAAGTTGACTTGTCATGCCATTCAATCTATTAATGACCTCAACATTACGGGGATTTGTTAGCTTGTAATCAAAGCACACAGAGTAGACAGAAATTAATGGATCCCAAAGTACTTGGACATAAATTATTAACTTCAGAAAGAGCATTTGATAGAAATCGTTCATTTATTCCAGACGAGACCATGTAAAGGAGACATGGATCCGTGAAATCACAGAAAACAATGTAAAATAAAATCACGAGAATCTAGAATGAAATACCGATCTCTCGTATCCTTGTCTCTGCTAAGTAATTATTCATTTCAGATCAAAGGAATGAATGTTTCACTGTGTCAGCCGTTCTATCTTTCCTCTTTCATTCTATGCGAAGTCAAATTTCTTTATTACCAAATGGCAGTTGAGAGAATACAAACATCCTGTTATTAATTTTGCAAACGTGTATGATGAAAAATTGAAGATTTATGGCCTTTAGAAGTCAGGAGACGTGGTTTGTGGAGGGATTGACACATTCCACAACCACACACTATCATCAAATCAACGATTCAATGATTTATTAAGGTGATTCCACAATCTTTAGAGTTCATGTCAGAAGCTTACATCGACGGATAAGGTTTTACCACGCAGATGATAAGACAGTAGATCTGAAGTGCCCGAGGACCTGACTGGAATCTTTACATCAAGCGCGCCGGATTATGCGCCGGCACCAAATTCTATTTATAGATTCTACTCAATAAAAATCCGCATGATGAGTTAAATGCGCGCCGTAACCGAACACAGTAATTTAACTTGATCGTGTTCGTTACTTAACAGTAGTATTTATATTTTTTGATCATTATTATTGAGTACTCTCTACAGTATACTGTTTGTTCCTACTCCTTTAGTATCCTAAAATGTACTTCATCAAAGGCCAAAGCGCGCCGCGCCGGCACGCTGGATTAATCCAGCAAAACATGTAAAGATTCCAGTCGGGCCCGAGGAATAATAATTTTTAAGTCTACAATACCATTTTTCAGAATACATCATCACAAAAAGGGAGTCAAAAAATGAACCGATTGTGAAGGAGAGTTGCACATGGGAAGAAGAAAGATACGCATCGCCGGGCGACAGTAAGGTACTCACAAATGCCTTAAAATTTTCAAAAAATGGACCTAGGTGATGGATAATGTTGTCACTATTTAAGATTCAGAAGGAGATCTATCGGAGCTATGGTTATTTGTGGTAACGAATAGAAAGATGCCCTCAGACTTGAACAATATAAGCACAACAATTCCTTGGCAGCTGTAGACGCTCGCCAGTAGGGCACGGAATGGCCTAAACTAAATTAAAATATCTAGAATGGATAGTTTGGGTAATTCCGAGCAGTACTGACGAAGCCTTGTAGGGCGAGAGGCATCGCTTGCTGCTGCCAAAGATCTGTGCTTTACTCATTGCAGTCTGAGTGCATCTTTCATTCCATGTCCAGGTGAACTGGCACTCCGCAATATTTGTGATTCGAGGTAACCGCTAGAGGAAAATAAAAAGCTGCTTTAGAGTTGAGATCTATATGGAATTCATGTACAGTTATGGCAATTACCGAGGCTAATAAGACCTTTGTATTATGCACTGAAGCCGTCAGATGCCAGAAGTCATGACTCTAGACTTATTATCTCTCAGTTTATCACATAAAACACAGACATTGGACTTTGCTTCCCATTGCATTTGCATGTGTTCTGTCTGACAAGAGGAGTCGGTCAGAACCCGGCAGACGCGCAGATCAGGAGTAGCCATAGATGCACATGACTTTGTGAACGTTTAATTCTCGGTCTCGCGCCCTGCAGGAGCTCGTGCTGGTGGTCGGACCATGCATGCTTGGCACCGCGCCGTTCAGAGGGGCACATTTATGAGACGGTTCACGGCCCCGTGCGTTTCCTCGACATAAGAATGACTGGACAGAGATGTACGGAGGAAAGCATCACAGATATTCCCATCTCTCAGTAAAATCATTTATTTCTGTTGTCTCATCGCCTGCAGAGCTGAGGAATTTCGACGATTTTATTCCATTAATTATTTACTCACAAATATTTGTTTTCAGTCATTCCAACCGTGTTACTGTCATTTGTTGGTGGAGTTTAATGCATTCTTTGCTTTGCCGTTGCTAATTGCAAGCATGTTCCAATGACACAAACTATCATCACCACATATTCCTATCCATGAGTTATAAGATTTTCTTCATCTCATTCAAATGACTTGAGAAAATATGAAAATTAGAAATATGCTGCTGAACATTATTTCTGTTTAATTAGACAACTTGTGACAATTTGTCTAGACTTGTCTATTATGCGCCACACTCATCTCTCGAAAGGTTGAAACCAATTGTTGCTTGTGACTAAGGGTTGCTTGTTAAGGGTGTATGATTAACCATCGCACTGCTGAGGCATTTTCCTAATACGCGTCGTTTAGGGGAAGGGCCTGATTGTTCTCCATCTATATCTCCTATACTAAACAGCGGAATCAATTCAGAATAGGTGTACAGTGAAGCTTTGACGTCACTACTCCACCATACTGGGGGCTTGGACGGTGCTGACATAGTCAGACTTATGGAGCGTTGTGGTACTTTTAGTCCAGGTGCCCTTCCTGCCGACTTCCAATGACACTTTCGGGGTTCGACCTCTAGACCAAAAGATCGCTGGGCCAAGTACTTAACCACTGTGCCACGGAGACCACAATAATATATGCTAATGATGATGTTTGTATAATAACGGCGTTGTAAACTTTCATTCTTCAGTTAGACAGCTTAGTCATCACGTTCGTGCAGGTGACGTCAATATCCAGTGATATCAGTGTGACGTCAGTATCATAAAGCAAGTCGTGATCATTTATGAAAGTGTATGCATAGATCACAAGCCCACACACTCGATTTCTTTTCGACACGAGTCGGTTGGTGTTCCGCTACAAGCGCTGAGAAGAGGGGGAATGTAAGACAGTGCATTCAATCTGTAATTGCGGCAAAGGCGCCTGAACTGAAGACCATTGGTGACAATTAACTGATCCATACGAATAGAGAGATTCTGCTGTTGATGAAATCCTCGGATTGGTGATATCCTCGAACTGATAAACATTATGTTTTCACTTATTATGTAACATTATGTATGCACTTAACTGGCCCTTCTTTACCTGCATTTTACTTTTTGTTTCAAAAGTTCATGATAAGCGAAAGTTAAACCATTTACAACCTGATAATTTGAGCAATTAAAGCCTAGCGGAACAACTTCTAGGCAATTTAAACATAATATACGCGATCATAAAAATAGCTAAGAGCGAGCGCATCAATAGCGGCAAAATTTTTTCTCTCGAAAAGTAGTCTTCGAGCAAAAGATCGCTTTGATGAATTTCTCGATACCTCACAACACACAGATTAAATAGAAGCAACTATTACAGAACATTTATCCACAATGCCTCAATAAATGTGATTAATGTATAAGCAACTGTTGCCAAAGCAGCGACTATGTCCTTATGAGATAAAATTCTACGGCACATAAAAATAAGCTCCATTGTAATCTTACAATAGCGCTATTATAAGACCGCAATTTGCAAATTATTAAAAGGTGCGGAACCGATGAAGAAAGAGAAATTTCTACCTACCTATTAATAGCGATCATAGCAATAAGTGTATTATTATCAATGGTTCCCTATCTTTACTGCCAACCTCCTTTAGTAGATATCTTTAGCATCATTTTATAATTCAAAGCATAATCATCTTGTGAATATGTCAATGCTGTTGAAAGCTCCTATCTAGTTTACCATATAAAATCTAATTCTATGAACACAACCCTTGAAGATTTCTCAAGATTCACCGATCTTTCTGCATACAAAAAACATGGTTTTAGTCTATGATGTTATATGGTGCATTCAAAATGACTTGACTTTAAACAAAGCAAAAAGTCAAATGACGTGTTTTACGAGTCATCACAATTTCAAGCTGCCAGAGATACAAGTTCTTCCTTTGGTTGATTCTGTCAAAATTCTGGGCATGACTTTTAAGTCTGATCTATCTTGGGCTGCGCATGTTCATAGAATTGAGACGACTGTGAAGAAGAGTTTTAACTTACTGCGGAAGCTGCGACCTCTATTGAACAAAGTCAAGCTCCATCTCATATATACAAGCTGTATCCGAAGTCTAATGGAGCATTCCTCACCATGTTTTGCTGGACTAAACAAGACACTATCTGAGAGACTCGAAAAGTTTGATCGACGTGCTCACCGCATTATCTTTCATGAATGCAACGAAAGCTGCAACTGTGAACACAATACCATTCAAAAACGTCGTTGTGCAGCCAGCAGGAGCCTGTTTAGAAAGGCTGCCGGTGATTCTTCTCACGCTCTACATAGACTCATTCCTTCTGTTCATCGTTACTCACGCAGTGTCATTATTCCATATAGTCGTACCAATATTCGTCGTAGTTCCTTCATACCATTTGTATGATTAATCAGTCTGGTAAGTTACTCTTGATGTCATGGTGTACATCTTTTTGTAACTTTCTGACTTTTGTAAATTTGTGAATGACCGTAGCTTGAGATGTTTTTTTTAATTATTATTTTTTATGTATAAAGTGGTATTTTTCTCTGTCATATTCTTGTTATGCTACATGTCATGTTATCATTTTCATTATGAATATAAACACTTCCTATCCTATATATGTTGCTGCGTGATTTGAACAGCATATGCATTGCTAAAATTTGTTTATTGTAGTTTGTCTATCCACAATTATGTCTGCCAATCTAAATGCAGGGCTTCATCCGCGAATAAGGGTAATTTTCTCAAAAACTTTCATCCTTTATCCACCATTCTTTACGTATTTTTTCTTTTAATTTCAATTTTGTCTTTTCTGGTAATTTTCGTTTCTCACCTTCTACTTTTGCATTTTGTCAGTAGAGCCATAGCGATGGTTTTAATTTGCTAGATATTTGCATTCTCTCACTTGTCGTATTGACTTTTGATGTTCGCTCGCAACGTTTGCACATTGGTTTTGCTGTCTCATTCATGTCCTGAAGATGGTCGCGTGCAGTGATCAAAAGTACTCGATAAAGAGCATACTTTGAATTTCCATCGTCACCGTTGCCTACAAATTACTACGCAAGAATATGAATATCTCGACATTACTCGGCTTCAAGCAGTCTCTCTGGGATGTGATAATGTTTTCCAAAAAATTTTCAATCGCTACCCGCTGGCATGCTACGATAGCCTATATCTGAACAAGCGGAGTAACACATGGGTACACAGTATTCACCATGAGACCTCGAAATTCAGAGGTCGTGGGAATTCGGATTTTGTGGTCTACAATGATTTATCATAAACTTGAATTATTTAATGTTCGCCATTTTTTCAACATCAAGAAATGCATCGGTTATTTCATGTTCTTTATTCGTGATTTTCAAAAAGCTTCATTTTCATGATATAGAAATTTGAAGGCTAAATTGAATTAATAAACGGAATCGAATAATGTGCGCTTAAAATAATTTTCTCTCCACATTAGTTGTGTGAAAAGATAGCAGATACACTGAGTTCATTATAATTGAAGTGGTGCAGCAAAGCATCAACCAGATCGAAATTCACACATATCCGTGCACCGGCCCGAGAACTGGTGCAAGTAGAAGACTCGGTCACCTAATTTCAACTATCTATTCAAAAAATCTTGATAATTATAGACTTATCAGTCGCAATCTGTCCTTGATCACTAGGGCATTCTAACTTGCTAGATTTTTATTTCATGAAAGCAGCATGGTAGAGTTGCCGCGTTATAGCGAAACAGAGAGTTTCTGCAAAATCTGGTCGATCGCTGCGCAATGCTGCTCTCCATGCCGGTCATCCCATCTGCCACCTATCAGCTTGATAGTGCCGAGACAGTGGCGGCTCGTGGGTATTTTCTATGAGGAGGCAAAAAATGAAAAATTAGAAATTAGATTTGAACTATGAAGCAAAAGCCAGAATAGTTTGACACGCTTCACAAATGGATATTTTAAAATCAATTAATTCCCAAAATTAAAGGTATGTGCTCGCCAAAATAAGTCATACAATATAGGCCTAGCAAATTATAATGTGAAATAGGGCCTACTTTGAAAATGACAACACAGAATGAGTTTAGCATGGCATTGTAATGCTTATTTATTTGCACAAAAATTCTATTCGTCTCTGCTTCATTCTCTGCTTCAGCGGCGCAAATTCATCGATAACTTTATCGTAGAAAATGGCGTGTTTTTTCAATTCCTGAAGTTTTTCACTTTCAATGCTAATGAGTGTTAGCGCACTCAAGCGTTCTTGTCCAATGGTTAACGAATGGATAAACGTGAAGACGGCTTTTCGAGAATGCTGTCCACATAGGAAATCTCCTCTGCTGTGTATATTTCATTCGCAGCGGACGCCATATCGAAGCAGCAGTACCGAACGTCGAACGCGAATAATGGCTGAGACCAGGGATATCTATGAATGAATAAGTAGGATTTTACAGACGTCCCTGCTGAGGCATGCCTCCCTTTCACATTCTAAACAAGTAGCTGAATCAATCAGCCAATGACGTGCCATCAAAGTTCTCTACCGCGTATAACACTGTGAGGTGAGGCACGCCTCCCTGTGTTGTGATACAGCGAGTTTGATATCTGCGCTGCTCGGCTGAGGCGTGTTGCCGTGTGATCAATGTTACTATTTTGATGAATTAAACAAAATAGAGTAGAAAAATGTCAGGAATATAAAATATCTTGCCGCAGAAAATCATGGGGAGGCAATGCCTCCCTCGCCTCCTCTGACGAGCCGCCACTGTGTCGAGAGCAACTGGACCTCAAGCACCGAAAGTCTCAACGGCAGTTGGGAGGAAAATAAATTCTCTGGAGCACAGAACCGCACCATCCTTCGCATCTTAGCGGCGACGAGCTGCCACAGCCTCCTCTGCAGCCGCATTGAAAATGGTAACTTGCTGCAGCGGTGAGGTGACAGTGATGCCTAAAGCAGCCGGTAGGCCCTGGGCCGAGTTTCAGATAGTGATGTCGCCACAGCGGCGTTATGAAACGGGATGAAATGGCCAGTATAGAGGGTGGAGAAAGCGGAGGCTTCGGAGATGTGGAATAAGGCATCCCGGATCAAATTAAAACAAGGAATCCCATAGAAATGCTGGTTTGCCCGAAATAATTCACAATTCCTCACTTTCCAAATGCACGCTTAGTGTCTTCACTCATTGTTTCATACTTCTTGAAAATCATTTTTATGACAATTAATGTATATTCAACCCTTCTCCTGACAGAGGTGACCAGACGAACGATCCTCTCTAAAGATGTTGATTTCTTTACTTTGTTGACAGTGAGAAGCCGTAAGCTTTTGATAGGTTTATTAGCAGCCAACATGTTTCAGTAGGCAAGCTACCATCATCAGTGACAACAGTCAATAAACAAGGATGCAATATATACAGTGCGAATGAGACAAGAAAAATCAATATAGGAAAAGCGGCTGTGATTGGCTGCGGTTATTCATTAGGTACTGTGAATGAAGGAATGACTTTATGTACAATGATTCAGCAATTTTCGTGTGTGGAGTGCGAATGAGAATTTTAAAATTATCTTTATTTGGGATGTGAACATGAAGAGATATTTCGGATGCTGGTCGACCTTTCACGTGTTCGCTTATCCTAGTGAAAATATGGCGACGGGTTTCACCGATGTAGCATTGACTGCAATGCTCACAAGTATACTTATACACTACTTCTTTACTTTGATTACAGAAATCACCTTCAAAAAATGAAGAATTTGAGTACTACGGGTAACTAAGCAAAGCTCGCATTTGCAGGCGCAACAATCAATACTGAGTCAACAGGATTATGATTTACCAGAGATTGACAAATTGCGATGCGAAACTGTTGATTAAATCAACCTGACTTTTGTGTACCAAAGATTAAAGCGCAGATTATGAAGTGGAGCCTTTAAACAGATGAAAGGCTTCATGCTCTGGCTAATAATTTCAATGATATCAATCTGTTATCTGCTCGCTTTTTATTGAATATCTCACTGTCTGTTGATGAATTAGTTTGTTTTGATTGAATCACGCATTTGCGACTGTCTACATTTCCAAACTGTCTACTTTGGCAGGAGTGAGTTGATTGAGTTGGAGTGTTCACCCATAAATAACAAGAAATAAAATTGTGCGTAAATCATCAAATCTCAACAGATGTCTCTTATCAGTCATTTCGTATCATTTGACAGCTAATTCCCATCGGAAGGTGAATTTAATGGCTTTAAACCGCAGGGATGTGTTGTATCATTCTCTGAATATTCATGATAATAGAAAATTCCATGTCAACTATTCATCCTTCTTATTCTGAAAATTTCACAGATTTCTGGTTATGGTAGTCGTAAACAGGACGGTCGTGTCAAAAGGTGAAATAGCAGTCTACTCCCTGCTACCGCGAGCCTGCTCTTGTTGCTGAAATGCTGATTAGGTCGCTTCTCAACACTCAGAAAGTGGTCTTCATGGCACAGTGGACACGTGCTTGGCCAAGAGATCCTTTGTTCAGAGGTCGAGTCCCGAAAGTGTCGTTAGAAGTCGACAGGAAGGACATCCGGACAAAAAGCATCACAACGCTCTAGAACCGTAAAAGACACCAGCATGTGGTAGGAGTGCCGCTAAAGCTTCATTTGATACCTGGGTCAGGCGAATGCGATCGGGGAATCAAGGATGCTGGTGTTTATATGAGTTAATAGCTGTTACTCTCTTTAAATGTTCAATATAATGCGACAAACCTTTGTTGAATGATGGTTTAACGTCCCTACTTCCACGAACTGGCGGCTTGGATGGTGCTGACATAGTCAGACTTCAATCTAGAGCGTGGTGATCTTTTGGTCCGGATGCCCTTCCTGATGACTTCCAATGACACCCTTGGGGGGCTCGACCTCTGGACCGAAAGATCGCTAGGCCAATCACTTAACCACTGTGCCACGGAGACCACCTTTGTTGTCAATCTAATGCTATCTTCTCTGATGGGAAAACTACATTCATTTCCGAAAAGCAAGTTAATCTCAAGTTGAAATCCAAGATCTATAGAAGACGATGATACCACAGGCAATAAATTATGAAGCAGTGCTGGGCAGCGATGAAGAAAAAGGACTATAGGACATAGAAGAAGATGACAGAGCCAAGAGAGAAGAGATCCGGCGCAATATGAGAGTTCCAGTCATAGATGAAGTCGGGGTGTGGGCTCGCTAGAAGAGGACCGGACCACGACATCCCACACATAGGACCTGCATTACGCAATATCTGGCAGTAGTCCAAAATTTGTCCCCCCTGAAGCGGGGAGAGGGTTGACATTTTTAAATATTCATTGTAGGCTCCAAGGAGCTCTATGTTATTGCACAACAATGCAGTTAAATTTACATAACTATGCACACTCCCATATTAATGACCTCTTGATCCTCTGATGCATAAGCTAATTCATAACGTTCCTGAATAACCAGGGCTGCGGTTAGCAGATTGTGCGTCATTTAAATAGGTGCAATGTGAAAAAAGAAGGCATCATTGCAACCCGCAATGAAGATATTTAAAGAGATCATATTGAAAGATGCTTCTAAATATCAGGGTATATCTTATGTACATGTGCATTTACAGCATTTCTGCGCACTCTTTTCTTACTTTGTTGTCCTAACTCCATTGTCCTAAAAACTACATGATAAAGAGCTGTATTATTCAACAGAAGGACCATCAGCAATCAAAAGACATGTTGACACCCTTGTATAAGATTTTAAAAATGACTATAAAAATGAGTTTTTAAATATTGTACATTATTTAACAATAAATTGCTTAAAATTAAAATATTGCTCATTTGGTCCGCTTTTAAATGTGGAAAGCATCACGTAACCGTCTTCAATCAAACAGCTACCCTGCGTACTCGACATGCAACATAATGGGCAGCCACATCTTCTGTAACTACGAACGGTATCAGTTACAGTGTTCAGTCAAACAGCTACCCTGCGTACCCGGCCATAAATCTAATACACTGCACACATCTTTTGGAATTACGAAGGGAACCGACCTACGACTGCTGATGTTCTACTCACAAAGCAACCGGATCAGTTTCGTTGGTACATAGAATCAAAGTCAATGGCTAAGCAAGTCAGATGATGAGTTTGAAAATCTTGCAAATCATGTCAGTAAAGCCTTCCAAACCAATGAAGCTAATGCTTAGAATGATGTGTCCTTTTGAGAAACACATAAAACATATGTTCTTAAATATTACACTGGTCAACAAGAAAAAAAGTCTAAGTGTTTTTAGCTAATTTCGGGTAAATCAAGTGTGTTGATTTCAAAAATCACCTCAGATTTGCTCAATCAGGTTAACTTTTTAAACTAAGCTACATTTTGGGTTTTTCAAGTTTTGGCCTATACGATGATCCAGAGCTTCTCATGTACCGGTATTTTCTTACGTTCATGTAGCTATTCTGTTATTTTCTAGACTAAAAATGCAATTTCTGAAGATCTTTGCGTCACATCTGATCATCTAAAATGCTGCCCATCTGAAAATATGCAATTCACCATCAATGTTTCCACTGCTCAAATACCTTTTTGAATTCATCGCTTATGACATTTCTATGATATTTTTGCACTCTGATGGACGTTTGTTCATTCACTCTGTTAGAGGATTTTCAACCAGTCTAGGTGCGAGTTCTTTGCTGCACTTTGTCAATCAATTCAACTAATGAAGGCAAGCTGTCAGAGCAATTTCTATTTCAATCGAAGAGTCATATGCTATTTTTAGCTTTGTCATCATATTTAATGAACGTTGTCAGTGAATTTTGAATAACACATTCGCATTTTGCAGCTGAAGGATGACTTCAACCAGATCTTGCAAAAACAGGCCTGACGTTTTCTGCTATATTTGTGGTGAATATACCCTTTTATCTAACAGGAATCAAGTAACAAGCTTCATAAAACGTGCCTATCAATCATATATTGGAATTAAACTTGGTGATCAGGGTAAAGTTTGGGCTCCACACATGGTATGCAAGTCATGCACCGAATATCTGCGTCTGTGGACTAAAGGCAGGAAGAGTTGCTTGAAATTTGGTATTCCTATGATTTGGAGGGAACCGATAAACCATGTCGACGACTGCTATTTCTGTGCTATTGATGTGACTGGGATCAACAGAAAGAACCGAAGCAGCCTGAAGTATCCTAATAACGAATCGGCACGTCGTCCTGTAGCTAATTGTGATGAAATTCCGGAACCTATTTTTGGAGAACTTCCTGACGTCAGTGACGACGATTCCTCCAGTGCTGCTGAACATGTAGAAGAGCAACAAATGAATTTTGACGATGCTGCTCCACATCCTTTGTCCCAAAATAAGCTAAATGATCTAGTTCGCGATCTTAGTTTATCAAAGTCCTCTGCCGAGCTATTGGCATCCAGATTGAAGGAAAAAAATCTTATATCTAACAGTGCTCGTGTCACTTTCTATCGCAATAGACATGAACAGTTCCTTCATTTTTTCTTTAAAGAGAATGACTTGGTGTACTGCACAGACATTGCTCAGCTAATGTTCAAGCTTGGAATGCCACGGTACGAACCCAAAGATTGGAGACTATTCATAGACAGCAGCAAGCGATCTCTGAAATGTGTTCTTCTTCACAATGGCAATCAGTTTGCCTCTGTACCTCTTCCTCACTCGGATACATTGAAAGAGAACTATGAAGCCGTGAAGTGCGTGCTGGAGAAAATACGCTATGATCAGTATCAGTGGCTAATTTGTGTTGACTTTAAAATGGTGAATTTTTTGTTGGGACAGCAGTCAGGCTATACCAAGTATCCATGCTTCCTGTGCATGTGGGATAGCAGAGACACTACTCATCACTACACTAGAAAAAACTGACCAATCCGCGAAGAATCGGTGCCATGTAAAGCAACGAACGCTATCAACGACCCCCTGGTAAACGGAGACAGGATCAGTGGCGTCGCGTGCGCCCAGACCATAGGCCTTCACTCGGCATTGGAATACTATCTCTATACCAAACACTTTTGTTACAACATTAATTTTCATAAAAGTTGAATTTTTGATAACAATTTATCGAACATTTTTTAAGGCCAAGTGAATGTGCACATGAGAAGTGATAGCTCATGTCTCTTACCGCCTTACTCAAGGAGCTGAGATCACTATATCAACTCTCTGTCTAGACCACATTTTCTCGAGAAAAAAATGAGACAAGGTCAACAGTTTCTTGCGTTTTTGACGGCCGGTCAGCCACTCACATGTTTGAAATTTTGATGCATTAAAATGTCTTGTGTATTTCCCATTTCTTTCTCTGTGAGAACTTTCAATTTTTGTATCAGGTGTTGGCCTACCTTGCTTGACGACTGTCATCTTTTCAGTATATTCCCTTCGGACGAAAGGCGTGGTTATGATCTCATCTGCAGTGCTAAACATAGTGTCACATCAATTACGTAAAAACAAATTATGGAATTCTACCGAATCTGGGTGTTCGAGTCAGATGCATTACTCTGCATCCATTGGAGAACGTTCATCATCTGATCGCAGTCTTGTCTGAATGTCAGCCATCTGCTACTGTTGACGTAGTGGCCTCTCTGACATAAAGCGAATCCAGGAACAATTGGGTTGCACTTCCCTTACTATATTTAGGTACCGCGCCTCGATCAAGGATTGCGTAGAATTTCATTGCAAAAATTGGAAAAGGCAAAGCATCATGTCTATCGGAAAAGCCAATATTGGCGCGGGCGCGTGCGCTTGCTGACTCACACGCACACAACTCTCTTTCGCTCTGTCTGAACATCAATGCTCCGTCTGAACACACGACCAGCTTGTGTGTCTAATTGTTCGAAGAAAACAGCTGTGATTCGAGCACGTGCTGTAAAACTGTTCACTCTGAGGTTGAGCGTCTGAATTTGAGACGGAAAACTGTGCAGAGGTATCACGAGAAGCTATAGAATTTAAATGAATGATGACACTTTTCATTTTTATAATTGTTGGAAAATTATGTTTGAGGATGCGCCGAAGGCCTTGCAGGTACGGAAAAGACGCCACTGGACAGGATACTCTTCCCTCCGCTGCACATCAAACTCGGCTTGAGGAAGCAATTCACCAAAGCTCTGGACAAGGATGGTGTCTGCTTTACATGCTTGTGCCATGCTTTTCCAGGATAGACCATAGAGAAATTGAAAGCTGGCATTTTTGATGGTCCTCAAATCCGACAGCTAATCAGAGATACTGAGTTTGAAAATTCAATGAACGATGTGAAGCTGCAGGCATGGAGAGCATTTGTTCTGGTAGTGAAGAACTTTTTTGGTAATAAAAAGGCCAGAAACTATGCAGAGCTAGTCTCAAATATGTTGACTGCTTTCAGAATCCTTGGATGCAACATGAGTATCAAAATGCATTACATTTTCTCACACATGGATCGGTTTCCTGGGAATCTGGGATCTGTGAGCGATGAACAGGGGGAGAGATTCCATCAAGACCTGAGGGTGATGGAGACAAGTTATCAGGGACGCTGGGATGCAGTTATGATGGCTGATTACTGCTGGAATCTAAAGAGAGACATCCCTGCAGCTGAGCATTCAAGGAACTGCAAAATACGGAAATTCATGCCCTGACTTTTTTACAATTGCGACTTCCTACCCAGATTGCATGTGCAAGTAGGCCTACATGTATTTATCTTATCCTTTGTCAATATCTTTTATACAAGTAAGTGAAATTAGATTTTGTGATACCAATTCAATACATTCTTTTATAATGTATCTTTTTTCTACTTAGCCATTTTGGGGTGAGAAGGGTTCTTAGAAATAACAGATGACTTCACAGAATGTGATATATTCTCAAAATATACTTAGCATGAAAACTTGACCTGATTGAGTTAAATGGATGCCATATTCAGAGTTAGTGGAGGAAAATGGTCCTAAATCAGTTGAAAAACTTCTGACTATTTTCAAAAAGTTTTTTTTGTAACCCACTGTTATCATCTGATTTGAATCAAAATTTTCAAGTTGAAAAAGAGATAGTGAAGTGTGTAGATATGATTTTAGCAGTGTATAGAGGTCTTGAAAGTAATTGTCATCAAAAATCTTTCATCATTGCATTTTCGCTTCATTCGCTTCGTTGAAAATGCGTCTGCTAATTGGACAGACGATTGAAAAAGTTTCCTTGACGCTAACATTTTCATTTTAAGAACATTCTTGATGCGGGAAATAATTGTTGAGTGCGCAATAAGAAACTTCGATTGTTTTTTCAATTTCAAATATGTACTATTAATACATCAAAGATTAATGACTTCCTCTTTTCTTTTTGCAACTTGATTGGCACTTCTATTATAATCCAATTTTCGAGAAATATGATAGAGAACATTACATTTCATCAGAAAGGCATCTTGTCTTCAGATTACAAAAATTGATGTTACGTTTGATCAATCAGCAACTAACCGCAAATAGAAGGTGCACCAAGAAGAGGACAGACAGTCAGAAACTTTGTCCGTCTGCATTATATGGGTACATGTGTTGGTCGACGGTGACGAGCTTGAGATAGTTTCATGCTGCTCCTATCTTGGCGACGAACTAGATGCAGGTGGTGGAGTAGATGCTGCTGTCAATAGAAGAATTCGATGCGGCTGGGCAATCTTCAAGGCATTGATGCCGTTCCTCACCTCACGTGTTCCGTCCCTCCACATGAAAGGAAGAGTATATGATGCCTCCGGAAGGGTATGATATACAGAAGCGAGACATGGGCTCTAAAAGTGGACAGTCAACAACGTCAGGAGAAGGTGGAAATGCGCATGGTAAGGTGGATGTGTGGCACGAAGCTAAGTGACAGAAAGCGAAGTGAAAACTTGAGGGATATGATGAACATCGAAGCAATATCCGATGTCATCGTACGAAATCGACTCAGATGGTTTGGCCACGTGATGCGAAAAGGGCCCGAAGACTGCGTCAGCCAAGTGTTGACATGGAAAGTAGAGGGAAGAAGAAGAAAAGGTCGACCTCGGAAGACATGGAGTGACTCTGTTGCCGCTGATCTCAAGCAGAATGGTCTCAAACCAGATGACGCCAACAATAGTCAACGCTGGCGCTCTGCGATCCACAGCATTGGGAAGAATAGTCCAACCGCACGAAGTCGGAAAAAACGGACGTTAAACGCATAGGTAAGTAAGTATTTATCTTCTGAGATCTCCAGAGGCCGTGGTCTCCGTGGCACAGTGGTTAAGTGCTTGACCAGGCGATCTTTCGGTCCAGAGGTCGAGCCACGAAAGTGTCATTGGAAGTCGGCAAAAACGGCATTCGGACTAAATCACAACGCTCCAGATTAAAGTCTTATTGTGTCAGCAACGTCTAAGCCTCCAGGAAGAGGGAGTAGTGACGCTAAACCATTCATCATTTTATTTCATTTAGCTTTTGAGACTGATGCTGCAACATGCACGCTATACGTGTGCCTGAATAAAAGTACCGCTGTCGAGTTTGTAATGAAAAGCAATTTGATATTCTCAGAGAAATTCTTCTATATGTCATATCTTCAACTTCCTGGGGAAGTGTCACATGCAAATCTCTAATCAGACATTTTGAAGTATCAGTAGGGAAAATTGTTACAATATACACATGGATAACCGTTAACATGACTGTAATCACTTGTGGCAGGCCTACATCTATCTAACGTGTTATCATCTGTATTGAGACAGCATATCAGCATGTCATACGACTACGTCACAGTGTAGATAGACAACAAAGGTCTGTCGTAATTGATTGAATATCGAAAGAGAATGACAGCTATTAAGTCAATACAAGACACCAACACCCTTGATTCCCCGACCGCACTCGCCTGACCTAGGAATCGAACCGAAGTCCGCGGTGGAGACGAGCTCGCACCTTCTTCACTAGGCCACGCTGACGGTTCAAAAGGAATGCGAGTGAAGGCAGAAGTCATCTCTAAGTGATATCGACAGCATATTGTCCTATTATTATTGACAGAACGCTAACAGACTTAGAGATGACTTCTGCCTTCACTCGCATTCCTTTTGAATCATGACATCATGACAACTACTGAGTTTTCAGAATTTTCAATTTTATCACTAGAGTCGAGATTTCTACGAAAAAAGTTTACATTTTCTCTGTAAGTTAATGATGATTTAGATATCTATTGATGTTCCTAGGTCGATTCACCTCATCTTAACAATACTTTGGAAAGACATTTAGGGGTAGAAACCTGGAAACCAAATTCTACATGATCGTACTTCAGATGATCAATGTATATCAACATTAATGATTCAAGAACTTATTGTGCAGAAATGTGAGCAATTATGATCTTCCAAATACACGACATTGCCACACCAAACAATTATCCCTGAAAACTTTCAGATGATGAGAAGGTTTACAGCATATTCACAACATCGCCTTCATTCTGGTTGATGCATGAATTTTTCTTCTATCATACATGTATGTTGCCATGTTTCACGTTTGTGTCATGTTTATCTCGCTGGCAATGTTTGACCAAAGCATTTTTGGCAATAAACAATTTATGAATTGTGGCATTACCTGATTTTTTTACCACGCGATACATGACCGTTCTAGTACTCTACATACCATTTTATTTATAAAAAAAATTTCATTGTTGTACTTCACATAAAGCGCATTCTTTGATATTCAAAAGAAAAAGTTCCACTCCCAATTTTATATTTGACGCAGTAAATGAAAATATAACCGCAATATGACCACCAAGTTTTCGCAACACAGTAGCTTGGTCACGGTGAAGCACAATAAAAAGACAAATCACAATACCGAATGGCACATTATGTAGGCCTATTGTATCACTGCGTAAAATACGCGTAATGTTATCAAAGTACGAATAATTCAATTACATAATATTATAGTAGTATTTATACGGAGTGACGGCAAGCCTGCCATTAATATACTTCATGCATGCTATGTGGAAACTGAATAATGTCAAACAGCATACGTTGACCAAATAATGTCAATGACGCTTTATCGCATTCGCCAATGGGTACAGAGAGGCCAGCCGACGTTCGTTGACCTGAACCGCCGGTTTCTAGCAAGCCGGCCGCCGAACGGCTGGTCTTGATGACGTCGGTCACCGGCCCTGTCCGGTTCCAACCCTGTTAAGTACTATCATGCTACTTGCCAGCATATAAAGCCCGTAAATAATCTATTAATAATTGTGCTGATGATGATGCACAGAGTGATGCTTTGATACTTACCTCCAAGAGCATAGAGTGAGATGTCTCGGGCGGAGTATTCGTATGTACTGTCAGGAAGTTTAAACCCGATCCAACCATCCAAGCGATCTGGTTCTCCTGAAGGACCATCATTCGTAGGCTCAGTTCGTGCGTTGACTTCCTGGACAATTTGGAATACTCGACCGGTGCTCTCTGGAAGAAAAGAAAATTGCTGACAAAATGTAGGGAAGTGTTAGAAACTAAAGTGACAGTGCGAGAAAAAGTTACAAATTATCTAATTGTGAAAGTAAACCCGTAAAATGCCGACGTTGAAGTTCCAGATAAACACTAAATGTAGAGTTAACTATTTTGCTTCCACAACGCACTAAATCATTTCATCCGTGTTTCGATTATTTCCTTTTGATCAAGTTGTTTCGCGACCATATTCCAAAACATCTCATATGTATCCAATGCTTCGAAAATCATCCTGTTTCATCCTCCAATCCTTCATTGATCATGAGCTTGAAATATATTTCTCTATCATAATGTGACTTTAATCATGCTACTTACAAAAGATATAAACATACAGAAGCATTATTTAATTCATAGAATGAGCATCATCCACCACAGAATCAAGGATGGACTTCTTGCCACTCATCCAAGGCCACAAAGGCATTGACAGCATCAGAATACGATGAAGTCTCGTCATAAAATCAATTCATCTTACATACTCTGATTGTAATGAACGATTTTCTCCGTCACATGAAAATTCTGGGAACAAATGTAATGTCCGTTCCTAATTCGATCAAATTAAAAAGTGAACATGAGAAATATTTTGAAATTTCAGCTGATCATTGAATTCATCTCAAGGAATCTAAGAAACAATGTTTTTCATAATAACATAGGCTTCTTTAAAGAATTTGTAGAAATATGATTTCAATCGCCCTAGTCCAGAAGATTTGTGAATAGCAAATTTTCACTCGAACCGCTTCAAGACTTTACTTCCTAACAGTGGAATCGGAAAGGCCTCTTTTCATTAGATAAGACTTTGTCAAACTGGAAGTCGATGAAATTTGATTTTTTCGAAAAATAGCAAAAATGGCAATTTTTTATGATCATTTCCCATTGACTGACTAATCCGAGTTACATGAAAGTTTTGTCAACCACACTGCTGATACAAGCTGATAATTAACATACTATCTGGGAGCTGCTGACACTTTCTTCCCAAATTCGCGCATAAATGGCTTAATAGCATGGATTTGTAGATCTTGAAGCGCTGAATACAAATATCAGATTCTTAAGTGTCACAGCCAATCGCTTTCGGTTGTAGGAAAGGTCAAAGGATTCCCATTGGAATCCAATAGTAAAATTCAAGAAATATCTATATGGATTGTGAAACACTTGGCAATTTTGATTCATTTTCTTTTTGCAGAAAAGAAACTGTATATCAGAATGCCATGAAATTTGAAGCATTACTGAGTTCAGAACATCAACTTCGATATAAAAGTTGTAGTGAGTGACATGATTCACTATTTGATGTCTGAGATCCTCTACAAAATGAGTAAATTTCATGTTTTGACTTAATTTTGGCGATTTTTCTCATTGTGTAGAGGCTCTCAGACATCAAATACTAAATTATGTGACTTACTACAACTTTTACATCGAAGTTGATGTTCTGAACTCAATCATGTTTCAAACTTCATGGCATTCTGATAAATACTTTCTTTTCTGCAAAAGAAAATGTACGAAAATTGTCAAGTGTTTCACAATCCATAGATATTTCTTGCATTTTGCCATTGGATTCCAATGGGAACCCTTTAACCTTGCCTATAACCGAAAGCGAGTGGCTGTGGCACTTAAGAATATGATTTTTGTATTCAACGTTTCAAGATCTACAAATCCATACTATTAAGCCCTTTATGCGCAAATTTAGGAAGTGTCAGTAGCTCTCGTCCTATACTAAAAGCTGAACGTGCACATCGGCTTCGTTTTGGAGCTAGAGCATTTTCAATCATCACCCATTTTTAAGATTCCACTCTTAATTCATAATTAGTATATAATATATGTCCATGTGGGACTATTGTTCCTACCATGCTTTACTGAGATTCAATGAAACTATCAGAGTTAGTCTCGAATCTGAAGAGAATCAAGTTTCCATTGAACGTAGTGCAATTTCAAGTCTGAATTCTGACGAATTAGAACATTGACAACATAGTAAATGTACACAGTCAGTAAATTTTGATCGTGAAAAGTCAGACGATGCGAATAATATTTCCATTTGACGAATCCAGTAAAGTCTGTCCATAATCGTTCGCCAGGAAAAAAGGGATGCAAATCTCGCCAGCGATAAATGTTTGTTCACATCATCATCAAATAGAAACTAATGTTCGCAATCTCATGCACGTACTCAATTCTTGTAGCATTCATGCAATCCCTTTGTTAACTATTCATCTGTTACAATGGCGATTCAGGAGGAATCGTGTACCTCTCCATTCACTTCTACAAATGGCAACCTCATCAAGAGAATATAAAAACCCACATTTGTTGGTATAAGGTATTCAGAGATAGAAAATGGGGAACACAGAAAACAAATGCACCCAATTTGCGTTGATATGCTGCCTTTTGCGCAGTAAATTCAACGTGAGAAGAAAGTTCCATTCACTACTTTGTACCAGAATCGAACATTCCCTTATCAACACTGAATGACATATTCACTCTTGAAGGAGGGATTTTTGCAATAAATGCATTTCGAGGGAATGTGACAGGAGAAATAGAAGCACATCAATTCTGAGAAACGGAAAGGATCGACTTTCCAAGCCATTATCTGCAAAGCAATCAATTCTATGTGTGCAACCGCAACATCTTTAAGTTGGAGATGAGCGTGTTCAATTCTTTCAACCAGGGGTGTGGAAGCGATCGCTTCCGCTTCCGAAAGTATCATGATACTAATGACTGACACAATTCGCGTGTCAGGGCGAGGCGAGCAACTTCTGACTTTTGACCTTAAGTCTTGATATGAGCTAAGTGGTAGTTGTCATATTTAGTGCTTACCCTATTACACCTAATAACAAATTGGCACCTGTATTACTAAATGTAGTTACTTCTAATTTTCTCATTATGATGAAAACGAAGGTGTATTATCTCAGAATACTGGCATTCGAAATCAGAAAACCTCAATATCATCTTACTAATGACAACTTTACACAATGAGGATTGGCGTGTCTTGAGGCAATTTCATTGTAGTTTTCTCAAACATTCTCTTGGTCGTTTCATAATTTTTTACTACACACGTGTTGGGAAAATATGACATTTTTATTTCACAATTTCCAAAAGGTCAAAATGTTCAGTAAATTTGAAAAATATTTGACTTTTTGGCAAGTCAAAAAAACGCATACATGTCAGCTAGGGTTTACCACAGAAAGTTCGTGGAGACTGTGAAGTGCTAGCGTCAGAACCTATAACTCGTAAAAAGTGGAAAATGAAGAAAAAGGGGCTCGAAATAGGGAGGTGTGTAGCCCATGTCCGGTCTCCAATAATTGGAAGCAGAAGCGGTTGAGTGGAAGTGGAAGCGAACAAAAATCAATCGCTTCCGCAGCCCTGCAAGCAACATGGTTCAAACCAGAATTTTGAGTGTATACAGTCTCTCAACTCGGCGTTGTTGTTTGGTTCGGAGAAGTGGCCACAAACGGACAGGATGGTGAATATTCTACGAAGCTGCGACAGAAGAATGCTTAGAGCTATCGCAGGAGTGAGATGGCAGGATTGAGAGACTAGCGCGGAGGTAGCAGAGAGGTGTCGCACAGTGGACCTAGCTGAGAAGATCAGGCAGAGAATACTCCGCTGATTCGGCCATGTTAATAGAATGGAAGAAGGTTACCTTGTGAAGGAAATGGAAAGCATTGGAGCGGATGGAAGGAGACAGAGAGGAAGACCGAAGAAGACGTGGAAGAAGATATGGCAAAGCTGGAAATCAAGAATGAGCTAACTCAAAACAGAAGCAGTTGGAGAAGCGCCATTGTCACACGTTCAACCCCAAGATAATGGGAAAATAAGGACGATGATGATGAAGCAGTCTCTCAACCTGGGGTTATCTACTGCAATTAACTGGTCGCACCTCTATTAAGGAAGTTATCCTAGCTATTCGAAATGCAAGTTTGCAGGGTAGTGCGATATCTTGGAGTGTAATTCTATCTATGGAGCCATTTGCTTTAAGTTATCTAGTAACATACACAACTACCTGTGGCGGCAAAGTTCCAATGGAGGAACCAAGACTTTAAGCAGGCCTTCCTTGCACGTTCACAATAGGCCTACAGTGCATTAGAGTGTCCCTTGCCCCACTCTCCAACTCAGCTGCTAAGGTTTTTCATTCGATTGTTCCATTCGATCATCGTCAGGAAGGTGACAAGAATCAACAGACCACCACACATGAGAAGCATTAGGAAAGACAAAGAATAAAATTATTTCAAAGTCATGAAATATACCAAAAGGCTCAAAGAATAAAATTATTTTGAAGTCATGAAATATACCAAAAGGCTTGCTACCAAGAGGCTCAAAGAATAAAATTATTTTGAAGTCATGAAATATGCCAAAAGACTAGCTACCAAAAGGCTCAAAGAATAAAATTATTTTAAAGTCATGAAATATGCCAAAAAGCTTGCTACTACGCACAGACAATAAGTAGACGCTAAAACCGTAAAATGGAAAGAAAGAATCGAAACCTAAACGTGGCGGTTACAGATAATCAAAATAGGGTAAGGATGTGACTCGTATGTATCAGAAATTTTAGCGGTCAAGCGCATTCATTGAAAAATTCAGAATGAATAGGTAATCCTATAAGGTAGTATAGAAATGCAATGGTCAACCAACAGCTAGAGCAGATGTTGAGGAAATAATCATCTGACTTCACTGACAAGGCAACAATATTTGAAGTTTGAACTTTGAAATTATGATTCAGCTTTAAATGACCTAGAGCGATATTTTCATGCAGTCTACAGCAAGGGAGAAGCAAGTCGTTAGACTCAATTTTAATGTATCTTCTCTCAAGGCAAACCATTGAGGAAGGTTGATAACTTTGCATGAATGCAATGTCAAAAAATCATTTCGGTAGGATATTTCAGAGACAATATCTTTAATGTTTTCATCAACCTCGGAAAATGTTTTTGTTTGTCTGAAATATGAAGGTTATACAATCATGAGTTTCTGTTTAGCGACTGTATTAGGAAACAAGCATCGAAGTTTAACTTCAAGTGAAAGAAGCTATTCCAATTTTAGTAAAGCCGGACGATCACTTTAGAAGCTCATGTAACGAGATATGACAGAGAAACGAATCAGCTACAAAAGTCAAACTTTATGATCTGAAGGTAAAAAACAGACTGCGAAAGAACACACCTGTGGTCAGTAACGCTGACCACTGATGATAATGTCGCACAGTTATCGGAGAATCTGACTCGGCTTCACATTTCGAGGGGTTTAATACCTAGGCGAAAGCCGAGGACTTTGAAATTCTATTCCGAGTTTGCCAATGGAGCTGGCCCTGCTGCGAATGCGGTGGAAGCGAGGATGTTAGCCTAGTGCATCACTCTCGCTGACCAGTCCAGTCTGTGACTGTTGAGATGTGCAGTGGCGTGGGGATTCGACCAATACTTTTTTGGAATAAGTCGGGAGGCGTCTCACGATGACAACACGAGACAGGCTGGAGCCTGCGTGGCTGATGCAGAGAATTAGTCTAGACATCAAGCGAGGGAATGCTTGTTAAGACATTTTCATGAACTTTTTATTACTTACAGCGTGCATCCTTTGTAAAACGTTTTTTCTGGAAATAAAAAATCTGAGTAGATTCTGTTGTCAATATGAACTGCGACTTGCACTGAGCCTGCAGCATCTAATTAATGATAACCTGGACACCTTAGCAAGGTTTTAGTCAACAAAGACCAGCATTACCTGTCGGATGAACTTCGGCAAAATTTGCTGACAATTTTCAAGCACTCAAACGTCAAAGAAAACTTCTAAACAAAGCTTTGTGCAACTATTACGTTGTTTTGGCAGAAGAGATAAAATGGATGAAAGAGAACAATACACACTATCAGGAGCTGCATAAGTAGAAAATGATAATTGCCACTTTAAGATGACAGAAGAAGGTTTGAAGGAGTATCTGAAACAAACTTGGGAAACATGTTGGCATTGGAAACGCCACAGATGATGTGACTTGAGATGGTAAAATCTACCATCAACGTTTTTAAATGTCTTGAATTACTTAGATGACTAAAATAGTTGTTACTGTTTCTAGTGAATGCAGAATGAGAATATTTGGTTTCAGAACACTTGAAATTCAGAAATTTAAGAGATTGCATGCGACAAATTCATTTCTGAAATTCTGAATGCTTCTATGTCTTGAGATAATGCATCAGGAGACAGAAATGTGGATGGTTGAAATTGTTTTTCCTAATTTTTTTTACTACTGTCGAAGCACGAATTCATAGCAGGGGCGGAGCAACTGATGCTCTGACATTGTTCGTGATGTGACAAGCAGTCATAATATCATGACAATTGGTGCACGCTCGCTCACATGATAGAATCCGTTTTTATCAACTAGATCATTTTGTTACCATGGAGAGCAGCTCAAAATTTGAATTCCACTTTAAAAATTTGTTCTTTGAGTACTATCTGCTGGAATTTCATAGAGGCGGACATCAAAGTGAGCGACCGAGGGAAGGCGATCATAAAAGTCACCGGTCGATGGAGGACAAGTCTGAAAAATCCGTCTTATAGCCACATTAAGACACAGGGTTACGAGGCTGATAATGGCACAGTTACCATTCTGCTTTAAATCAGTACTTTTTACCAAAGCCCTGATCTGCTTAGCACACAGAATTAGACAGGGCTTCCCTTCTTCTGTTTGACTAGAAGGAATAATTGGAACATGTAACGTTAATGAAATGGCAAAAAATTGCTGACATAAAAACATAGCAATCGAACAATGAGCAGACAGTTCAGCATTAAACACGCCAAATTATGCGAAGTTTCAGTGACTGTTATCAACCGGATGACACAGCAAAGAGACACAGACGATGTCAAGTTCTACAGAGAAGTTTGTGAACGCTTTTTCGTGCGCCTGCAAACCTCTTTAATGATTATCGGAAGGACCAACATTACCGAGAAACCTTTAGCGCAATTATATGAATTCTTCGAATCTGAAGGAATCGTGGCGATTGGAGCATTTTGAAGGAACTCACAGCAATCCGCAAGCGACGCACGACTATTTTTCCTATCTCTGCAAGGCATTGAACTTTCTTGTTGCCCATTTAGTAGGTTCCTGTATGTGCCATCGTTTTGAATCAGTTTGCACTTCCAGCAAAGTCATACATTTAGACAATCTTATTCTGTGGCGTAGCATGCAGCACTCAATATAACTGATTCGACAAAACTTGCTTAGCAGCCGATGTTTTCGACCACTTCCCATGAGATTCCAACATCTCAAGCATTTGACAACGTCACGTTGGAGTAGCGGCGATCGAGTAGAGGCTATAAACCAAGAGAATACAACTGAAGCAATTTTTGGCCAGTCGAAGCGGCCCGACTCGGATTTTTCTCGAATCACAAATTTCGAATCGAATATCGAAGTTTTCTTCTCGTGAATTGATAGCATTACTATGAATGTCAAAAAACCACTGGTCTCGTTTATCTTGCTCGTCTGTCAACTGAAACAGAATCAATGAAAATAGAGGTTGGAGGAGTGTTTAGCAAGACGTTGTAATTTATTTTGAGCCGCATTTGTTGGCATTGATTTAAAGGTTTTAAACCAAACTGCTAAAATGAAATGTGGCAAAGTGATCTTATATTGCAAATTTTCACCTTTAAGACGGCCTTCTCAAACAGTTACAACGCTAAAAAGGAAGACATCAAAAGTCAAAAATCAGTGTGATATTCTGTGCATTCCTCCCTGTTATTTATTGTAGGACATAGTCTTTTGATCAGCACACGTACATCGCGCCAGAAGCATCATTACTGAAGTTATAGAAAAATCATTGGAAGTGATAGATTATTGGTGTTCGCATCAAATCTCTTTCCATTTTATCTGTGACACTCTATTGGCAGTAGAATCTGTTCTTAAATCATTATTCCTCCTTCATATACCGACATCGGAAAAGACAAATTGCTGTATCTCCAATTAAAAGGAAAAGTGGAAAATGACTTCACTTCCTGTATCAGATTTCATATCATTAAAGATACAGAACTCAATTTCCCTAACAAAACTCCTCAATTTCACATGAGAAACAACTTTCTAATAACAATGATCAATTTAATGCTTTCAATGAGACAAAGTCAGTAATTATTATCCATCAACACTTAAAACAGTGGAGAGACAAGAGGTAAGTGGGTATAGATCCTCCTGATAAGATATATATGAAGCAACCACGCCTAAACAACTCCTGTTTGCAATACTCATTAAAGTAATCAAATCAATACTGAGACTACTTAGCAGCTCAAATTGCTCCGAGTAATTTATTCATGTCGTGCTCATAGTCCGGCAGCCAGAACGAGTTTCTGCAGGGAGCGAGACCGAAAATGAGACTTTCACAGAATGATGTACATCCTATGCCTACTACGAATCTGCACTTCTGCAGAGTTTTACCCTGTCCCTCTTCTTGTCAGATATGATCAAAGAAAAACACATGGTAACACATGGTTAAAATGAACTTTTCTATGTTTTCTCTGTTTAAGAGAAAAGTACTTAGCTCAGAGTCATAATTTTTGACATACAATATCTTCGGTGTCTTCCTGTCATGTTCATGTAATCCTGTCCATGAAGCCAGACGAATGCAGATTTGGCAAGCCTTTCAATGTCGGCAAGCGGAAGTATTTTTTTAATTAATTCATTTTTAACCACATTCTCGCATGCATTGCGGATCGAAGACATGATGATGACATATGCACATAATAGGAGATGACCTTGAGACTTTCCGTGTAAAAATCATGGCTATAGACTTAGTATTTTTTATTTAATAAGCGAAAGCACGAAAAAGCACTACATTTATGCTTCATTTCTTGAATATGAATAGTAAAGTGGATCATGTACATCTCCTAAAGTTTATGATCATTGTCTTCGATTGTGTTATTTTGCTCATTCAGTTGCAGGTAGTTTGTAATGATCAACGCTAAAGAGAATACTCATTAATAAAGCTAAGTACTCAAGTATGGTAGCCCATCGAATAGCCAATTTAACAAACGCTACGCATCCAAGGTCGCCATGACGCGGAGGATTGGTAAAATCCTATTATTCCCTCTCTGTTCCTACCATGATCAGTCACTTCCATGGCAATTTCTTCAAAACTGCAAAACTTGCTTATCTCACATGTGGTGCTGGGTCGCAACTCGAGTTAATTTAATAAAATCGAAACTGCATAAACTAAGGGGATTTAATGCTGAATTGCTGCTCTACCAAGCATACTTACTCTATGTACATTTAAATCGACCTTTGCTACGATTCCTTCTGTGACCGATGTAGCTTCTATTTGCTTTTTGATATTGGCATTGTTCATTTTAGTATTCACAAGAGAGCCGAATAGATCATTATTGCTATGTATTGAGAGAATAGCGTTTCCCATTGTAGGAAATCCTTGGTTTTGATGCGCACTCATTTAATGCAAAGCTTCTTCTATCGAAATACCGGTAGTAATGGTAAATACAAGTTGAGTGAAGCAGCAACACATCTGGTGGAGAATGACTACAGATCTCGAACATATGCCAAAAAACCAATGTGATCATTTAATCAAAATGTTGAAGTCGTGTTCATTTGTTTGCAGTACAGTGGACAGAGTTAGACGATTTCTCATGTGATTTTCTTGAGTTTCATAGAGATAGTAGCTGTCAACTCAGTATTCACATTTCCCGAAGATGACTAAAATTGACATAATTTGATATTTTGACGTCAATTTTTTTGAAACCAATATTGCCTCGAAAAAATTGGATTAAAAAATAACAAATTACTTCAATTTCCTATAAACTTTAAGTTATGAATTCAAATGAAGGCCCTTCTGCTACTTCCCTAAGATGATACAAATTTACCACAACAACACAATTCATGTCAGAAGACTTTCTTTAAGATCCAATTTCACCATTTTACCAAAGAAATGGAATTTTTCCGAAAACTACAAATTCAAATTTTAAATTACCCTCCGCAGCAATGTGTCCCGTAATGATGATATCTGCATCTATTCATGTAAAAGATATTTTCGAAATCTCAGTCGGTGCATATCTGTGTATTCATAGCATTTCTGCCCGCTTTTTTCCTGCATTGCTGCCCAGTCAATTTCAACTGCACACAATATTGTTAACATAGATTTTTGGACATTTTCAGGCGCTTAACACGCCCTCAAAAATCCATGTTAATGTGATATTGTGCGTAACTTAACTATGGTATAATGTGAAAAAAGAAGGTAACAAAGTATCTCGTATAATGATGACATCTGTATCTATGCAATCGAAAGATATTTTAGAGGTCTCAGTTGACGTATTTATCCATGTGTACTCATAACATTGCTGTCCACTCCGTTTCAATTACGCACAATATTATTAATATAGATTTTTTGGGCAACAATGTAGGACATTTTCAGGAGCTTAACACGTCTCAATGTCCAGAAATCCCTGTTAATGTTGCCCTCAAAAATCCATGTTACAGGGGTCTCACTCCAAAATGTTGGATTTTGTGACACTTTTTTGCTAGGGTGGCAAAAAATTTTTGCCCCTTATTTTTCTTCTAAAATGGAGAAAACTAAATGACTTGAGTGAATAGTGCACCATGAAGTATTCACCACGATACAATCGACTTTTTCTTTTTCAGGATGCAGTCCTTATATGATACTTATACGATTTTTTCGAGTACCTATCGTCCACTGAAAACATTCGTCTTAAGTCCTTAATTGCAAGTTATTTTCCCAGTAACGTTTTAGCATTGACCAAGTTACGGAAGTCAAATGCAAGACGAGTTAAATTGTTCAACCTAAGTATAAATGCTATTTAAGTCATTCTACATCAAAATACTCTGATCATATGTGATATTAAAAATCTGTATTATTTGATGCAAAATCAACAAAATATCAACGAACAAATGTAACAATTGAAAATTTGAAACAACAATATCAAATTTTAAACAACTTCCTGTCCTTCAAAGTCCAAACAATCCCAAAATCTAAAAAACTGAAAAAAACTGCAACTAGTAGCAGTTTGTTATGAATCCTTATCGAGATTTGATGACGAGAATCCGAAAATATCGAAGAAATCAGTGACTGACATGAAAGCATGCAGCAAAATTACGTGCTGAATTTTGGATAGCTAGAAATTTCCACTACACCATTTAAGAATTAGACCACAGAGATATCAATAAGAAAATAATTACTGCTGATACTAGTAAAAATCCGAGATTTTTTACCATTTTTCACCATTCTTCACTTTTTTTGCCACATTCTTAAATTTTTTGCTATTTTTTGATTTTTTGCCGACTGAGACCCCTGATGTTAATGTGATATTGTCAGTGAGTTCCAATGTCTAGTTAAGGAAATCTGAATGGCGACAAATTTGCGATAGGAAATACTCAAACGGGGCGAGGATTGATGTTGTGGTTTTCATATACCGCCATCATTCATTCTTATTTGCGCTAACCGATGCTTACTTCTTCGCATTCACCATTGGTTTAAATATGAACGATTCTTAGTGCACAAATAATTTATTAGACGATTGTTTCAAGAATCTGCATTATTTGCAAGATCCAGCCTTTGAATGCTAATTTCGACATGCACAATATCAATTATCTCTTTTCAGTGTTGTGTAAAGATAAAGTGCATTTAGTTTGTCTTGTGTTCTCGTGTGTATTCTCATTTAATTGATGCAACCTGGCTTGATCTTCAGGAACTCTAAAAATAGTCTTTTTTCTATTGAAGTCACATGAAAATGTCATTTTAATTAGTAGAAATTCTAAGGTTAATTTGTGAACTCACGGAATATCCAAGCGCGCCTGCTTCAGTGTGATGCTACCATACCAGGGATTCGGCCACGCCCGTCGTAGTCCTCTCAAATATTTTCCGGAAATAAATCTCATTAGAGGATTGTTAGCCAAAATGAGGTTAAGTCTGCAGGGCTTGGTTGTAGTTTTAATAACTGAAAACAACTGTTCCAACGACATTCTTGAATAAGTTTGCTTAAATGCTTTCTTATTAACTGCCTCCAATTCCAAGCCTTCATTTCTAGACATTTGCAATGCACACTGGTGTCGGTATGTTTGAAGTCTATTCCTTCATACATTCTGTCAGTTCTACGTTTTTCATTAATGCCTCTTATTCAAAATGCAGATTTTCAAAGTCGGAAAATAATTGTACGTCTTGGCAGATTGGACCACTGACTTCCGGATATCAAAACCATCGTTCCACCAACTGACCTATCAACGCGACAGCAAGGCAAAAGCACTTTACTGAAGAATTTGCATCACACAGTCAGCGACAATCACAGTATTAACCGTCAAACCAAACTAATAATATCTGAAAGTTATCAGTAAGCCAGCTTTAAACTATGCTTTTGATTTGTTTAAGACACTTTTGAAACCTGAATCTTTACAAAACAAACGTCATTACTTTTTCTTCGAGATGCTAGGATTGAAAATTCATAAATTATTTTTGGGTTTTTCTGCATTCAGACTTACCTTGAATTGTTTTCGTGCGGAGTGAATTTGTGAAGTCGTTGATTTTCTCCCAATTATCACGAACTGGAAGAAACAATTGTCATCAAATAATCAATGTATTGACAGAATTGCTTTGATTCATTTAACAAATGATCGACATTTATTTTCTATAGAATATATTCGTGTATCATATTTTTCTACATTCATTATTTATTAGTTCTAATCTCGGCTTTAAGGTGTATATGAGGCGCATCATGCGCCTGAAAATGATACACCTAAAGTTAAAGAAAGACAATCTCATTAAAGTTATCCAGATGCACATCAAAAGCAAGATAATTTGTGGGTTCGCCTGGCACTCTCGTGGCTACCACTAGAAAAGGCAGAAATAGAAGTGAGTTTCATTACAAAATTGGTGTGAATGTGAAGGAATCATTTTGACTGAAAGTGAAGCAGTCTAAGTTCCGCACGCGTTTCAGAGTCTATTGAACTCTCAGCTTACATTCATAAAATTAGTAAATAAAGGAGAATTTCGGTTATCGAAATGTTGTCTGTTCCTCGATGCAAACAGACAACATAGCTTTCTGACTTACGGTCAAGTACATCACAATAATGCCTAAAAGTAGGAGGCTTATTTCTCCATGATTTATCTGTTAAAAGACCACCGATTATAGAATGAATCTTGTTCTGAATCGATGACTCATGTAAATATTTGCTGACATGCAGTGGCATCAACGTGGTACTTGAAAACGACAAGTTTATATAGACTTTGAAAATATAGATAGCGAGTTAACGTGTAATCTTTCAAATGATTAGAATATCCTTTTACACCTTTTAAGACAGCATACAAATGTAGCAAATAATTTTGGGAATAGTGAGGCTAGCAACACCAGGATCAGTAGCAATCTGAAAATAGCTTTTCGGCGATTCGTGGAAAAGCTGCGTCAGACAATGTGCGTCGCCAATCATGTATGTTAGACTCGTCAGTTGTCAAACGAGTCCCAGCACTATTTTAATCCAACTGGCTAATTAACGTTGTCGACTCTGTTTCCGAAGATGTCTGTATAGAACGTAACTTCTCATTCCATTGCTCTATCATTGTTTCAGTCTGTTCAAAAAGGGGATCTATACCATTTCCAATCCAATTTCACATAAGTGAAATTCAATTTCTCATTCGTGAAACTCTATTTCTCATTCGTGAAATTCAAATTCTCATTCGTGAAACTCAATTTCTCATTCGTGAAATCCTATTTCTCATTCGTGAAATCCTATTTCTCATTCGCGAAATTCAATTTCTCATTCGTGAAACTCTATTTCACACTTTATTTTATAGATAATGTTTTCTCTATTGTAATGCATCTGAATCCTTTCCTAGTCACCAAAGTTAGCACTGCCTGCTTCAAATAGACTTCAGCGCACTTTTGTCATTACTTTAAAGATGTCATTGCGGCTTGTTGTGGCGCTAACTTCTAAAAATATACTTAGAAAAGAGCACCAATAATCAATTAAGTACAATTCATGGACTATAAATTATTTGATTACTTATTCATCTTATTTAGTTAACACATTGAAATACAAGCGCTGGATATTAACAAATATATATAATAAGTTACATATGTCATAGATACAAGATGTTAAGGCCACTTTTTTGTATAAATTACTAATATAGTAGTGTTCGTTCTTATCTATTAGTGTCTATTAGTTGACGCAATATTCATAACAATTAATGACAAATAAATTATCATTATTATTATTATTATAACAATTTTTACAGAATAATCGTGTCATTATCAGAAGATTCACCAGTCAGATAAACTATCAATCGAATGACACGTGGATAATATTTCTCGACTTGATTGGAAAACCCCAGTAGTTTATTACCTGTCAATGTATCCTTTGCTTCCATGGCGATGCCCCTCCATAGTTTGTATCCGGAATTCAGCGATCGTTGGACCATTTGTTTGTCGTATACAGTTCAAAATTTCGGGCATTGCTTCTCGTAATTTTCTCTTCACTGCCGATTTAAATACAATCATGCCAGCTTGACGGGATTTAAGAGATACGAGTATGGAGCCAACCGAAGAACTTGAACATTTTCATCCACGCACACCACATTCTCCGCTCGAGCAAGGGCGCTGTCGATCACGAATGTAAGGTTTTCAATGCCTTGAACGTTGCATAAGTCGATCAGTCCACGAAACCATTCATTGAAATTTCCAACTTGAATGAACCACGCCTAATAGTAAAATTGAGCAACTGGGAACTCGACATAGCTGCAATACAGTGCAAGTTACTTCCTTTCAAGTAGGATGTAACTACACAAGAGCCGATCCGATCTTCGAACGGCCCTCGGTACGACCACAAAATAAATTTAAATTTGCTTCATCCAACCAAATAATTGTTCGACAACTCGATCTTGCTTCAATGAGGCGTTCAGTATAAACCATGCGACGAGCTTTGTTTTCTTCGCTGTTGACATTGTGAACAAGAGGTCTCAATTTCTCGAGGGAAATGAGTTTACAATCCAACCAATTTTTGATGGTGTTCTTACCTACGATGACGTGAAATTGTTGCTGAATACGGTCAACACACATCGTTGGTTCGTCTTCAATCCATGTCATCAAATTTTCCATAATCTCAGGTATCTTCTTTGTTGCATTTGATCCAGCTTTCGGCTTTGGCTTATCTTGTTGATTCTTAATCCATTCGTATGCGGTTCTGGTGTTAACATCCAATACACGGTACATCAACTTCCAGTCTCCTTCATTTCATAACATTTCATGACCTTTTCTCTAACTGTTTGACTGATACGGTTGTACCGTCGTTGTCGAGGCATCTTCAGAATAGATGCGAGTGGAATCATGAGTACGAAGAATGAACGGCCATAGTTATATTCTACAGCCAATCCATTCGTAACCAGGCGGAAGAGACATTATTTCATCAGCAGAAATATTGAAATCTGATTTTAAGTTCAGGCGTATATTGTTGCACATCAGTACGTCACAGTGATGCGACTGGGCGGATACCGTCACTCGTGTGATTTTGATGGTCTTCCCGAAGATTTTTACAAGTTAACGTCACAACATGCCGCAATGACATCTTTAAAGTAATGACAAAAGTGCGCTGAAGTCTATTTGAAGCAGGCAACGCTAACTTTGGTGACTAGGAAAGGATTCAGATGCATTAAAATGGAGAAAACATTATCTAAAAAATAAAGTGTGAAATAGAGTTTCACGAATGAGAAATTGAATTTCGCGAATGAGAAATAGGATTTCACGAATGAGAAATTGAGTTTCACGAATGAGAATTCGAATTTCGCGAATGAGAAATAGGATTTCGCGAATGAGAAATTGAGTTTCACGAATGAGAATTCGAATTTCGCGAATGAGAAATTGAATTTCGCGAATGAGAAATAGGATTTCACGAATGAGAAATTGAGTTTCACGAATGAGAATTCGAATTTCGCGAATGAGAAATAGGATTTCGCGAATGAGAAATTGAGTTTCACGAATGAGAATTCGAATTTCGCGAATGAGAAATAGGATTTCGCGAATGAGAAATAGGATTTCACGAATGAGAAATTGAGTTTCACGAATGAGAATTCGAATTTCGCGAATGAGAAATAGGATTTCGCGAATGAGAATTTGAATTTCACTAATGAGAAATTGAATTTCACTTATGTGAAATTGGATTGGAAATGGTATACAGTATGTGAATTCAAACGCTATAGGACGGCAATAACTTAAGCATCTCCATGCACTTATTCTTTCTGCATACACGTAGAATTTTTTACATCGGTTGTGATACAACTAAGGACAATTCTGTAAAACCCCTGTGGTTCTAGTCTTCATTTTGTTATGAAAATGTAGATTCTTAGGAGATATTCTTCCTACATTGCACCACATTTGATAAATAATTTGGTTTACACTATCTACTGCTATTATTGATGGCAGTACTGCAGCAGCATCTCATAAAATGATTGAAGAAATAATACATTGTATGATAAATTGCATTAATAATAGCCGATAAGTGGGAAAAATTGAATACAGTGGAACCTCCTATTGCGGAGATTCTATACAGCGGACACCTCCGTATTACGGACAGTTAAGCTCAGTCCCGAATAATGTTCGTATCATTTTAATGAGTGCCAACCTCCCTGAGACGGACACCTTTCTTTTCCGGACAACGGACACGCATTGACAGAATTTATGTATGATTAACCTCTCAATTACGGACGAAATTTCACAATTTCTATGCCTTACAGCATCCTGCTCGCTTGTTGTTTCATTCAGTAGTCGCGCGTGTCGCTGCAGTAAGAGGTGTGGCTACGATTGTATTTACGTGCAACGCTATTTTTAGCATTGACATCCCGAGGTTATGACAACTGAGACGAGAGCCAATTAGATCGCTCTATTATTTCCTCTATTTGCAGCATTGCGCGCCAAAGGGATTGTTTCAATTTGGCATTGCGATTAAATAGCAATGGCGCTCAGCAAGCGAAGATATGGAAGACGTGAATTATCCCTTCAAGAAAAAAGCAGTTTGATCAAGGACAGTGATGGAAAGTCAATCAGACAGCTCGCAGAATTATACAAGCCTGGCAAGACGCACGTTTCCTCTATACTAAAACGCAGAGCCGAAATTTCTGCTGCCTGTGAAAGCGATTTTCCGAATAACAGGAAGAGATTAAAACTGACCCATGATACTCATGTGATTAGTGAATTGACATGGAAGTGGTTTCAGCAGGCCAGAGCTCATAACTTACCAATCAGTGGTCCACTGATACAAGAAAAAGCACTGTTTTTTGCTCAGGCAATGGGAAAGACTAATTTTAAAGCCTCTAATGGTTGGCTACAAAAATTCAAGAACAGGAATAACATTGTACAGGGTTCTGTGTGTGGCGAAAGTGCAGCTGTTGACTCTGAAACAGTTTCAGAATAGAAGTCGAGGATTCATTTGATTATTCGAGGATATGATGCTCGTGATATCTATAACAATCTGGGGTGAAGTCCAGCCCGTATAGCGCTATGTTATGGACCCCCGGGAAGGTCCGCCCGGCACGCAATTAGATCCTTCAAGTCTTTGTGCTTAAAGACCTCCATGCATTCATGCATTTGTCGAGGATCACAAGTCAAAGGACCATTAGGGGTAAGGTCCAGCCCCGCTTTAGAAGCGCTGATTGAAAAATGGACTAGTGGGAAGGTCCTCCACACCGATCTCGTCAAGTTTGGCTCTAAAATGTAGTACTAGGATAGTCAAAAGTTTGACGCGCCTTGAACGTTTAATGTCTGCCGGTGGGAACGCACCACCTGTCCTCTTAAGGGCAAACCTTAAGTCTTATTAACTATAAGTTTATTAAAATTATGAAACATTTAGACGTCGTTATGGGAATGTCCCAACTTCAACTGCATTATCCTACAGGGCCTTGCCAAGTAAATCTCTTCATGTGAAAGGAAGCGAGTGCAAAGGAGGAAAGAAATCAAAAGATAGAGTAACTGTGGCATTTTGTGTCAATATGACTGGAGAATTCGAAAAACCACTTACTATCGGACACTCTGCAAAGCCAAGAGCATTCCGTAACATTTCAACCAATAGTCTCACGATCGATTGGACTTATAATAAGAAAGCATGGATGACTACTGATATTTTTGCGAAATGGATCAAAGAATTCGACTCAAGAAAGCGTCGACAAAACCGAAAAGTGCTTCTTTTTGTGGACAATGCTCCATCACATCCTAAAGACATCGTCCTGACCAATACCAAAATGGTGTTCTACCCAACAAATACCACAGCTGTCCTTCAGCCCCTTGACCAAGAGATTATTGCCGTCATTAAGAGGAATTATCGTCGTAGCCTTCTGCTCACTCGTATGGACGATGGAGAAGACATTACACAAGTCAAGAAATGTGTGTCATTGCTTGATGCGTGTCACTGGATCAAAGATGCTGTTAATGAGGTGAAGACAACGACTGTTCGAGCATGTTTTGTTAAGTCAGGCTTTCTTGATGAAGATATCCACGATGCACCTGCGGAGAAGGATAATACTGACCTTACTAACCTGATAAGTTCTTTTCAAACCCACACCGGGATTAAAGAACCCATGACGACAACCGAATTCAACGAGCTGGACTATGAAATTACAACCACTGATGACGTGATGGAAGGATTAGAAGAGCGTCTCCTGCAGGATTATGAAAAACCATCGAATCCTGAAAGATTCCAGGAAGAAATTATGGCTATTGACGAAGAAGAAGCTGATGTGGTGCCTGCTTGCGAGATACGCAATATGAAACAAGCGGCACATTACGCTAACCAGTTGAAGCTCTTCTGCTTAGAAAATGACTTAACTAATGTCCACGAACACATTCATCGTGCAGAACAGAACTGCAGAACTGCAGGCAAAAAAACGACAGAGTGCAAGACAGACAACTTTGGATTCATTTCTGAAAAAATAATTGTGGCAGGTAACGAACAAGCGCGTGACAGGTACGTTGCATTTTGAACTCTCGTTCTTTATTGTCGTTAATTTATTTCATCATCCATACAACGATACGTTGTACTGTATTAGGATAAATGTGTGAATACAATTTTGTTTAGTTAAATTTATTTTTCAATCATTAAAAGTATCAACCATGTACATAGACGAAGACACACAATATCAGGATTTCTTAAGTCATAATGCATGATTCTTGACTGAAATTTAACATTACATCACCGGTAACTCTATATTGCGGACACCTCTAAAATGCGGACACTAAGGCGCAGTCCCGACGGTGTCCGTAATATGGAGGTTCTACTTGCACGCCTAGGTGAGCTGTGGAAAATTTGAGATAACCTATGAAAGAATGTGAAACTCACTTTTTTGGAAAAAATTAAAAATATATATTTTTGACTTAGAAGAGCCACTAACAGGGAAATGCTCAAAAGTTTGATGGGTCAATCTCATAATGTGATTATTCACGTTTCCGTCTGAAGACTTCGTCTTTGATATTCATGCAAATAAATGACGCCTAAAATGCTCAGCTGTTTACTATATGCAGTATATGCTTATGTATATGCTATCCTACCTATCATAAATAGCGCCATGCAGAAATAGAAAAATTAACAATAAAATTTGATGGTCGAATTCAGATAATTTAATACCTGTTTCACATAAATATCATGTTCAAATACTACTTTTAAAAACAACTGAGTAGAATTCTGTATTCTGTGAAGTTGAGAATTACTTTAGAATTAGAATCGATAGCATAAACATGGACATCATAATTTACCTTTTTCAACTGTCACTTCATCATTCTTATGGGTTCTGAGAACTGCTCCTTGCGTTTCCTCCCATCGCACTGAAAATGTGACAAATATTCGGTTGTAGACTTGGCAAGAATATACTCAAGTTTTTGACGCAAGCGGATAAGCCGACTGCAGATTTCTAGTCAAATCTTTGTCCCCCACCGAGGCACCACATTTATTATTTAACAACTGGACAAAGAGCTACGAAATTAGCTGACCAAATGAAGCTATGAAGTTGCCTTCGTAAGAAATTTCACTTAGTACAGGGTATTCACGATGATACCGCCGATTTTTAGTGGTGATGTTTAAAGGAAAGCAATCGATAGTCCATACCCTCACTGATTCGATCTCTATGCAAATAATTCAAATTTCCAAATTTCACTAATACAAATTTAGATTCATCATTTCCTATTCAACAATTTCAAAAATGAAATATTGATTCTCCTAGCTAATTGTGACGATAAAATTCAATTCATTACCAGTTTTGCCATCGTTCTAGTCATCATGGAACATTAAGATTTGACAGCTGCTGAGGTAGCCACCGCATGTGTCTCCTTCCGCATATTTCAGCTGTGAAGAAGCTTGACGTTTTTTGACTGAAAATTCAAAAATCGTCACCAGCTAAAAAATCTCCATTCATCAAGACCTTATCTCTTTTTCTGCGATCTCATGCCGAGGACCAATCTACCCGGCGATTTTATGATCCGAAGAATAAAACGGACGAGGTGAAGCAATTGCTTGAGCGCAGAACACAGTGCCTTGGAACACAGAGCTTCCCCAGAATAAGGCGTATTTCAAGGATGACTTAATTATGATCATCTTAAGGCAGATGGGCAGACAGATATAAGGATCAAAGAATTCGAATTCTGTCGAATCATTCAACGGCAACGCTTGCATCCTAGCTTTCTCTAGAATATTTGCTTTAAATCAATGAGCCACTTTCCGTTTCAACTGCTGAGTAAACTGTCATAAGTTTCAACTAAACTCTAAAATCCGCTTGGAAAGTTTACTACGATGCATGTCAACGGAAATCACTTGATAGATTTGCCAATCATTTCTCAAACATTTGTGTCTATCCTCTTTGACCAGCTACTTTGAATTTCTTTGTTGTATTTCAAAAACAACTATCACCGGTCGATGATAACACTTAACTGTACTCGACAGCATTTAGTCGGCGGAATCAACATGGACACTCTGCACTATTGACAGAGCCGTATTCCTTGCACAAATCAGTCTTATCAATCTCGACTTGTACTCAGTCATAAGTAACTTCTCACAACCTTCAACCAGTAAAATATACATAGGGCTAAATTGATACATCAGATTCATCAAAATGTTGGGACCAGAGTTGCCAACACCAAACGATCAAAATAGTGACCTAAATATTCACAAGAGAAAGTGGCTACATAGCAGTATTTTTTTTGAAGGTTTTGATTGAACCCACAGTATACAAATTTCTACCGGCGACTAAATGCATGCCGTAAGTTTAAAATCATTTTATGCATTAATTTTTGCTTCAGTTTTGTTGGGTTATTTAGTACCTACCATATGACTGCGGTTGCATTAAATACTACCAGTAGCTCATAAATCAGATAGGTGCAATAATATGAATGAATCTATGGATGTATTCGCGTCTGATCTTTTAGCAACTTATTGTATTAGGCGCCTATTACATTGATTAACTACCCTTTTTAAATTAAAGCGGTAGTGCCAAAATTAAGAAAATCAACCAGAAAAGAATATACAAAAATCGATCGAGTAAGAAATTGTACAATGAACAGACTCGTAGATAACAATCATAACCGATATCTTAATAGATAATGAAAAAGATAAGTACTACAGCTAAGATAATTTAAAATACCTTTTCATGTAACAAAGCGCAAGCTTATTGACTGCCGTCTCTTGAAAATTTATTCTATAACAATGCCGAAAGAATGCTTGAAATTTTAAGGGCGTTTTCGAGAACTATTACAAATTACCTAGGTAGAGATTCGTGTATAAAGATTATATATTCCCTTATACCGTCACCTATTGACCCCTGTGAGTACATGATGGAAAACGAAAAGCAATTGAAGTGTGATTTTTATCAAGAAAACCTGCTGAAGAATTAACAAAACAACATGTTGTAAAGTCCATTAGAGACAGCGATACAAAACGCAACGATAGGGGTTTCAGTTCGAAGTAAACATTGAGTCTATGATTTTCTTAGAAATCACTTTGTTCGTGAAAACTCGCTTGTTTGTTCCAAGTGCAACTTATGACTTTTTTGTTCCAGATCCTGCATCCGTTTCCGCGTTTCAGAAATCTCCATTTCCACTTGGTCAATATCTCTTTTCAGCTCTTTTGATGTGCCTTTTGAAGACGGTTAAGTCTCTAGCGGGGAGGACTCTTGAGGAAGGCGCTCCTTGTTCGCCGCGGCCAATTTTTTTTCGAACCTAAGTTCCTAAGTTCGAACCAGCAGATTGAACGTCAATCATTAAGGATTTCTGTGCACGACTCAAAGTCTGACCGATCGAATCAATCTCTTCCAAATCGCACGGAGTCGTACAAAATTGGTCTCATTTTGTTCTGTTGGACTGTTTCATCGGTTTTCACTACGGAAAACCCGCGTTCAACCTCCACATTGTGAGTTACAACCAATAAATAAAGCTCTGCGAGTTCCACATATTTTGGGTAGTTTAAATGATCAGGAGTTGTCCTGATTGGCGGAAAATATCAATCAAAGTATCATCGGGATGCTGAGCCAGAAGTTCGCATAATTCATCAATCACTGCAATAGCATGAACATTGAATGTCTTTGCCAGCTCAGCAAACTTCTTCCCTCCCGACTGTGTGACCTCAAAGAGTTTTAAATGGAATACGTGACAGCCTCGAGTTAGACTAGACTGTAGAAACTCTGAAACCGCTTCAAGATCCGAGCATATAACTCCTCATTATAAGCATTCCACAATGTTTGAACACCATTTAAGCCTTGATCACTTAATTCGTGTAATAAGTGACCAAATAGTGACTAATAGTGACTAGTTATTAATTGGCAACCCTGGTTGTGACAAAGGTCAAAAGTTTAGCCCTATGACTTGAAATCTTGTATATTTCCGAAAAGGCTTTCTATCCTCTTTCAGTGATAACTTACATCTGGAGGCCCATCCTCCTGCAGATTGGAATGCTCCACCATTATCTTGACACGATTCATGGCACAAATAGACAACGATTGGAGCGATGTAGTCGGGCTTCAAACTTTCGAGCACATCTACAAGAGAAGATTCCATGACTGACTTGGAATAGACATAACAGGACTGAATGAATACCTGGCGGCATGACGGTCTCAGTCATTCTAGATCCTGCTGTTGGCACGATTGTATTGCAATGAATGTTGTTCTTTGCACCTTCGATAGCTAATGTGTTGGATAAACCCAGAAGACCAAGCTTAGCTGGAAAAGAAAGTGAATTTTAGAATTATTGCTATTCAACAGACGGAAAATAAGTACGCATGCGACTATACTGCTAAGCTGCTACCCACAGAGATAGATTCATTTGCGTTTGGGTTAGTCTATAGAGGACATAATCCTATCCCAGCCACTGTATCCAATGGTAGAAAGCATAGAAATAAATTGCTTGTCTGAAGTTGACTAGAATGGAAATTGTCTCAAGGTCGCGGTACAGACGGAGGAACTAAGTTGGGGCATGATGAAAAGACCAATGAAAAGCTTTGATCTACGCATATGACCGATTCTAACCCAATGATACAGTCGTTGACAAGTGTATCTAAGTGAAAATGCGTGCGATTTATGTGCCACTATTGTGTATTGCATGAAGCTTTACTTCCATTCTAGAGGTTTTATTATTGTCGATTTCTATGGTAGCAGGCGATGGAAATTGACATAGATGTTCGTCTCTCTTTGTCTTGCATGATTGGCCAAACGCGCGCTTTAAAGAGGTAGCTCGCATTAAGGAACACACGAACCTCATAGGTGAGATTTCAGCAGAACTGTCAAGTGAGAAGTGCATATCTTTGACTAACTTTTCCTCCGTGATAAATTCGTCGAATGGAAATAGTATTCACACCGCTCGACTCTTCACTATCTAAAGTTGCTGACTGTGTACGTTCAGTGTGATGTCGATGCTCTGGTTCGTCGGAATTCAGGCTTGAATTTGCACTGCGTTCAATCTTGCCCCTCGAGACTGATTCTGACCGTGACAATCAGACTGATTAACGTCATCTCTACACCGAAACACACGACAAGGCAATTCATATCTGTGATGCTACCTGAGCTGCTATTAAACAGAGAGAAGCAAACTTCAAAGTTGCTAAAAGGTTTGAGAATGTGGATTGAATGATAGGTGCTCAGATTTATTACATGCTTTGTCTGACAGCTTTCGACGAAGCGAATGGATTCTCAATATGAGCACATTATCTCATTATGATGATTCTGTAAATCATATCCATCAATCCATTAATGCAAGAGTGGTCCCATCTTCTATGTCTGACTAGTTCTGCAAGCAAAATAGGTCTCTTCGATCATGCTCAAATCACAGATCAGAAGTTCCTCATCGACGAATCAAGTTATGTGAGAATACCTTATGATTTATGGGACCTTCTATATTTAATTCACTACCGATAAGAATACAATACAGTGAATCACAAGAGATAATGCTTCAGTTTCCTTCCCTTAAATCATGCACTTATGCAACTCACGTAGCTTAGTCTGTTCATTTTTGCTCCTTGTATTGTTTACTATGCGAATATGTCCTTGCTCGACGACGTCGAGAAAAAGGACCTCGTCCTAATGGGCTTTCGAGGGTAAATAAGGATAATATAATATATTATCATGAAAGTTGGAACCAGGCCGCGAATATTGAGATTATTTACTGTAGCGTTCTATTACACTTCACATTTCTTTTATATTGAATGATTTGATCGGCTTGCAATGATGTCTGTTATGTTGAGCGCAAATATCAACAGATATTGGTGGCCAGGTCATGATCTTCTCCCCCAGAATAACTCCATCGATGGATTAGAAGACCGACGCGTTCTGCGCAGAGCAAGTAATGAATGATAATTTCTGCGCGTTATGACAATTTTCGCCAGTGTTTTATTGGCATAATAACTTATCGATAACATGAACATTTCTTAACAGGTGCGAATAATAATTGCGGATATTTACGAATAGGAATTCCTGCACTTGCTATAATGAAAATTAAAGTTCAGCCCAAATATGTGTTTACTAACAGGCACAAATTTTCACCAGCCGAGCGGCTAGCATCGTCAAGTACATGCGATAAAATGCCAAATCAGACAGTCAGCGATACAAAGGAATTATGATCACATATCAACGGCTTGTAATTGGACGGAATCAAGGCTTCACACTGGTCAATGGCAACGTCACGACGTTCCTCTGTCCACCATGCTTCTAAAAACCACGTTCTTTTCCAATCAGACTGTCGAGCCAGTATTAACTGGTGTGGAGCCTTGATTCCGTTCAATTACAAGCCGTTGATATATGATCATAATTCCGCTGTGTTGCTGAGTGCCTGATTTTGCATTTTATCGCATGTACTTGACGATGCTAGCCGCTCGGCTGGTGAAAATTTGTGCCTTTTGGTAAACACATGTTTGGGATGAACTTTGATTTTCATTATCATCGTCCCCGAAAAGCTCACTACACTTACTATGTTCATCAAATATTGCAGTTAGTTGCTGGCTGCTATGCATATGAGCTTATAAACACTCATATACCTTAATTCTTAACTGAAAAATTAATAATTGATTCACAATTATATTCAAAAGGCTGCTAATTTTAAATAAGATAAGCGGGTCTGGCCCAGTTCACACTCTGGTCAACATTTCTTAATCCCAGAGCCTTCAACGTACCTGCGCTGTAATTTGCTTGTCCAAAGTTGCCAAACACTCCAGAAGCAGAGGCAGTCATGATAATTCTGGAAAGAAAATGAAGTGATTTTTAGCAAATCAGATGATACAACAATGAAGATTTGCTGAGTCTTAAGTTGCACTTCGTATTCCTTGTCGCACTAAATGATGATTCCTTGTAGTGGACCTTCAAATGGGGACTGTATCTGGTCCCTGCAATGCAATATGCTCGTAAAGTGCCCTTAAATGTGAAGTATTCGTGATTAGGAGCTTCAGATCAGCATGAGGAGATGGAGTTTGAGGAGAAATTCCCGAGATTAAAAAAACAGTTCCGTTAAATGACGTACTGACAAAATAAAAGTGATTTGCTGCCTCTATCAGCGAGAGTGAGAAATTGGTTCCGCCAAGTTTTATCAAGAAGCTAGAATTTCTTCAGAATGACAGCGAATTTCTGGAATTTGAGCACAGATTCATGATCAGGAGACAGAAATTGAAGAAAGTAGCATCAATTTCGAATAGCACTATGTTATATAAAATGTCTCCGCTAGGTGGATCCGCGAACGTCACACACGTACGTCAACAACGAACTGACAACGATGGAGAGCCAAGTTCGTCAATGTCCGCATCGGATGGGACACCAGGCGTGAGTGAGCATAGTTTGCACACGCAGGAAAACTGACATTCATTCACGCCTATCTGAAGTTCAAATAAGAGGTTCACTTAGAACATCACTTTCATAAAATTGACTCTGTGCAGATTCGATTTAGTGCAGGATCGATTTAGTGAGAGCAGAAAGATTACAACAGTCGTGAATGACTAAAAAAATCTGCTGATCTGCTGGGCCTCTAAAATGAATATACATACATATAGCACCTTGATTATCGCAGCCATTTTGCGTTTCTTTCAAGGTCGTTTGGAATTAAATTTCTAATAAAGATATTTGAAATGTACTCATTTTTTGTCCGAAAGATTTTTCACAGTACTGTGATTCGAGGTTTTCAAGTTGAGGATTCAATATGAATATAATAATTAGATCTCAACATAATAATGTGTATCTGAATAATTAATTTCATTAATTAATTTCATAGGCAAACATTAAAAGCTCGCACTGGTGCATAGTTTCAATGTACATAATAATTTAGTTCTTTTCTAAAAGGACACCAAATCCTCTGCTCACTGAAAAATTTTGCTCTCCGCACTATCTACAATCCCACTCAGATTCCTTGTGCTCACGAGTAAGGAGCAATCTTAACTTTCATGAATCTCGAGTTGCTTCATTTGTGAGGAGTTCTACGTCATAGAAAGACATTAAGAGTGTTCCCTTTCTTGATATCATTTGTGAAATTCTTATTTGTACGCATTAGCGTGATAACTACCAACAAGCGTACACAAAATGAATATTCCACACAAATTTCCATAATCAGAAAGGAAACTTTAGCATTACTACAGTTGTTGATATGGTAACAATTCGAAAAGAAAGTTGTGACATTTTCACCTAATTAAATTTGTTGCTTCGATAGTTTATTCCGGATGTGGAACTGATGAATAAGAGAACGAGCTGCAGGCTTTCAAACGGGTTTACGTTCTCTTTGACAATATAAAAAACGTGACGTAACTTTGATTGTCATTGTGGACTTAGACCGCTATCTGCTGGAATGGAGTGCAGAAAATGTCAAATTCTAAACGTCTGTGAGTAAAGGTCGATGGCCATGCCATGATAACATTGTCGACTAACCCTCTCGGTTGTCTAATGACACACCGCTTGATACATGCAGTTTTAGATATACAGTATTTACATTTGTATATTACTTTGCAAAGAAACACAATGAACCAACAAGCAATATTGGAATTTGTAGTAAACAACTGGAAAAATGAACAGCATATCGCATATGAAAATGTTCTGTACAATCTGTTCACACATGATCTACGCATTGTAGCCTACATGCACAGAAAAGTCATCATTTTCTTTTTTCCGTGCTTGCACTTCAATTTTTCTTCTCCATACTTCCATAGTTTCGATGTTCATCCTAGGGATTCGCTATATGGTGGATTACGACATTCAGTTGGATATCGGATGAAAGTGGTCCCGCGTAATACAACTGCAAAATTATCAAATCCAATTGACTAAATAATCCGCATGTTGCTTGCAGGGCTGCGAAAGCGACTGATCTTTATTCGCTTCCACTTCCGCTTCCAAATATTGGAGACCGGACATGGGCTACACACCTCCCTATTTCGAGTCCATTTTTCTTCATTTTCCACTTTTTACGAGTTATAGGTTCTGACGTTAACACTTCACAGTCTCCACGAACTTTCTGTCATAAAGCCTAGCTGACTTGTATGCGTTTTTTTTACTGCCAAAAAGTCAAATATTTTTCAAATTTACTGAAAATGTTGACCTTTTGGAAATTGTGAAATAAAAACGTCATGTTTTCCCAACACCTGTGTAGTATGAAAATTATGAAACGACCAAGAGAGTGTTGCAATGAAATTGCCTCAAGACACGCCAATCCGCATTGTGTAAAGTTGTCATTGATAAGGTGATACTGAGGTTTTGTGATTTCGAATGCCAGCATTCTGAGATAATACACCTTCGTTTTCATCATAATGAGAAAATTAGAAATAACTACATTTAGTAATACAGGTGCCAATTTGTTATTAGGTGTAATAGGGTAAGCACTAAATATGACAACTATTACTTAACTCATACCAAGACTTAAGGTCAAAAGTCAGAAGTGCCTCGCCTCGCCCTGACACGCGAATTGTTTCAGTCACTAGTATCATGATACTTTCGGAAGCGGAAGCGACCGTCGGGCATTCGCTTCCGCTTCCAATGAAAACGACTGCTTCCATCGTTTCCGCTTCCAAAATGCACATCCATGGAGGCTGTATTCATGTCTTATAATTTTAATCAAACTCAAAAGATTTACATTACTTTTTCGGGTGAGATTCCAACTGTGCTTTCATGATTTGCTGTTTCACATAGCAGTCAGCAGGCCTGTCAGCGAAGTAAGGATATCTCTTATGATGTAGGAAGTAGACTATCCTCGAATTGTGGAAAATTCCCGTAAATTCCTGACTTCAAAAACACTTTTACATATTGCACAATGTTCCTTAAGTTTGCTAGATACTTCAGTTTTCTTTTGATTCATAGCGCATGGAACGCTCTGTTAATCTATGACTGAGATCTTCCATCCAGCAGTGTGGGACAGAAGCCTCATATCTGATGCATCCCCCAGCTCATCACTTCTTGCTTTGAATACATCCGATAACTGACATCATGAACTGTCATCTCTCTTGACAATGTTTACATTGCTATTCAAAGTATCATGTGTCGTCACGTGAATTAATCAATTTACAAAATATCAGACTTTGATGGTGTCTGTATTCATTGGGACATTTTTATTTGATCATTGTTGTGTGCTAGGCAGTTTGTCTTCTTGCTTTATTATGCGTTTTATTGTTTTGGTGAGAGCAATCTCCATTCCATTGTTAGAGCAATAACTTTTCCGCGGCATGCATTTCAAGTTCCAATGTCATGCAAAAGTCCAGCTTGTCAGCTATCTACGGTACATGACTGACAATAGACATGTCATGTCATCAGACAATGGATGACCAAACAATCGGTAGCTGACCGTGAGCGAATCTTCACAGACGTATTTAACGCGACATGAACAACGGCCGCTAACGCATTCTGGTCTCTCCAAGCGAAGTTGTCGGCGAGAGCCGTTGATGGTGTTTCAGCCTATCTTGTATGTGCGAACTATCATCGAACTGCTGCGGACGTGATCACCACGGCTTGTGGTCCTGGAAGAATCTGGACTCTGTTGGTGCTGTGACTGTCTTATAACTGTGAACGTACCATCTGTCCTTGTAAGGACTGTTTGCACCATTTATTTATTTTCACAATATAATTTATCCACATTTTTCATTTACATTTTTCAATCATATGTTTTGGGAATATTAAGAAAATAATAACCCGTAACATCATCGATCTGAAATGCTATTTCTACTAATTCATGAAACTTGATGAGCATGAGGCTTATTCCCGCAATTTCTGCGTTCAACGTGATTAAAGAGGTTTGTGACCAACGGAGAGTATATAGACTTTGCCATTTGCTTGTCATGGAATGCGCTCATATAGAAAAACGAATGCGCCAGAAAAGCAACTCACGTAGGGTTTGCAGCCCGGGTAGTACGCCCGATTTTTTTATCCCGGGCTGAATTCGCAGTTCTCGGGCTCTGCCTGGGCTTAAGAGTCAACCCCAGACTGCACGAATTACGCCCGACTGCGAAAAATGACAGCTTTATCTAAAGTACGCAGCGTAATTTTAGTGGAAATTCGCCAAATGAACAATAGTTCATTCGCCCACTAAAAGGGAAAATTCATCAAATATGCTGACGTGTATTGGATGCGCTCTCAGTCGTGTTGACATCATGTTTACAAAATGATTGCCCAGCTTAGATTCAACGGCGTCGATTGGCCGAAGAAAACACATGTTTCACCGTCGGTTCAATGAGGTCAGATTTAAATGATATAACCTAAACCTGAAATCAATGTTAAACAATTGGTTAAACTTATGAAAGTAGCAGATAATGTGAAATAGGTCTCATCGGCGCCATAGGTCTCATCGGAGAAATAGGTGTCCCTTAGTTCAGAATTACATTTGATATCACATCAGACTTGCCATCTGTGGTCTGTGTTTGACTGTCATGTGGTCAAACTGTGTTTGAAATACTCATGAGTCATGCAACCAAACAAGAATCCTGACATGGCTGTGATTGTCGCAACATTCGTCTTGAAACCAGAGATGATTATTGGGTCCAAATTTTGGACACAGACCCAACGTTGAAATTAAGGCTTGAAGGAGGGAACATTACGCAGACTATTATATGCAATTCGAGAATTTGATAATGACTAGCATGCAACTTTATTGCACTGGCATGCATTTTGTGCTATGTATCATGTGATTA
>CAJQUW010015778.1:0-24470 GCA_907163375.1 Prostheceraeus crozeri | reverse complement strand
TTTTGTAGATCTTTCTCAAAGCATCATCAATGATCAGATAAACCACAAAAAACATAAATGAAATATTTAGCACAGTTTACCCAATAAAATTGATTGCAAACTTCTGCTGCTTCACTTGTAGGCTGTGCACTCAACAATACATCTGTAAAACTGATCCCCCACTAAAATATCGCTACAAAGACTATGGAGTACATTCTGCAGTGTGAAGAATAAATATTATAAATTCGCACTGTCCAAATGTTACAATTTTTGTCTCTTACCATCAATTAACTTTCTCTGAGCAATCTTCTTTACCATCAGAATTCTATATTACCGGATTACCTGAAAGCAAATGTGTTACCCAACACCACCCAGAAATCATGAACTATGATTTCCATGTTCACATACCTATGCTCACGAGCAAGACTTCTGAGCGACCAAACCTCGGGTTGCATCTTATCTTTATATTACTAGTCGATTCTTGAAGGGAGTCTCTCGATTTTACGAAAATGGAGTGTTTTAGAAGTGTCTCTAATCGTATCACCCTGTGCTGATTGGTTTAGGGAAGAGGTTTGGTGAAGCATAATGCCATACAGCAGGGTTGGAACCGACTACTCATTACGGCGGCCTACCGGTAAATTTAATTATGCCTATGCCGATCGTAAGCGATGTTCATTCTAGAATTCAAAAGAGTTGCAGGATTGCAGGAATATTGAAATGCAGCATAATTTAAGAGTACCAATATGCATATGCTCTGTGACTTAAATGCTGCGCATTGCTTCTTCATAAACGGTGAAATTATGCGGTTTTACATCACACATATTTACATACTTAAGCATGAAATTTCATGTCCTTCTTTATCTCAAATAAAGTTCCCAGAAATGTACACTCTAGCCTCGGTGAATTTCGTAAGAATTGTGTATTCCTAAACCAATCCATCCTAAGGTTATTCCAAATCATGAACAATTTCATTACATGGGAGTTTATTAAAATCTTAAAGCTGAGGAAATGCAGTGTATGATAGGATTTCGATGCAACCACATGCAATAAGAGTGCAACTTGAATATTTGACAGCTATTCGTGGAGCATTGCTTAATGAGTTTTCGGCATACGATTAATTTTGATCGATGTTGTACAGGTGACGCAAAATGTCTTGGAACACTAATATAGCTGATATCAAAGATTGATGACATTTTTGGCGAGATCCTCGTACTAGCCCTTAAACTTCAGTTTGCGGTCATCAATGCAGACTCAAAGGAGCTGAATTGAAGCTCCATTGCCTCGAATTCGCGATTGGTGTCGTATATCACTGGAGTTTCCTGACAAGTGAAGAAGTAAATCTTCCTTCGGGGAATCATTTCACTTTGGAACACCGGTAGGCCTACCTTTCATACATTTTATGGATACTATAATGGAAGTTGAATAAAATTGAACGAACTATGATGAACAAATAACATCTGATGATCCAAGCCTCAACCAGTCGGGTGCAGAGACGCCGGCAGTCGTCTTTTTTTAACACTCCGGTCGCCGACTCGGCCGGTATATTAGGTAGAGTGGTAACTCCGCACTTATTAAATTCCAATGTGAATACACTTTTGATTTTATTAAATGAACTCAAAGGGGATATCACTAGGTGACATTGCCACGCGTAATTCACACGCAATTACGGAGCACCCCAAACATCTGTGGTTAAGGGTAGTTTATACTTCTACGCGAGTACATAAGCGCTGCACCAAGAGTCAGCAATCACGTGATCTGATGATGTCAAAGCTTGAGGAATGTTTGCGAATACATGCGGGCGAGATATATTATTATGCCGTTCAATAGATTTCCTTGTTCATCAGCTTAATTTCCGCTTGGTTACGATGCTTACTAGCGAATATTCATTACTTTTGATAGCCAACTTGTTTCATACTACTCGTACTTATGAACCGGCCGTTATGTCGGTAGTATTTAAATTGGTAAAAATTTAGCTTTTTCAAAATTGCTCAAATGATTTTTTGGACCACAGAAACGTAATCTCAGCAAAAAACTGAATCTTTTCATATAAAATTTTCACTATATACAAATACTTTTTTGAGTCGACACTCTACCTATATATCCCTTTTCTATGGTTCCAACCATGCCGTAGAATAGTCGAAGACATTTTCGCAACTCGCCAGCTGTTTGATCGAGACGTGCAAAACGATCTCACCATGTTCAACAATCATCATGTGATTTGTAACATACTTGAAACTAAGGATGTTGAAAAAGAATTTAAAAAAATAACATTTCTCGTCTTTGAACGATGTTGTGCCTTCTGAGTAATTCAACAAAAGACATCCATATTTTGTTTATCATGAGAGAATAATGCAAGAAGGGGAGCGACGGTTTATGGTTGATCTTTCCGCTTCAAGGCAGTTTCGGTGTCCAATATCTGGATGCTTCATTGATCAACATGTCACAGCCGAATTGCATGACCTTCCAATACGCTTGACATCTATAGTTTGATAGAAAACACAAAAGTCAAATAGTAAATTCTCTGCATTTACCGGTGATATTGTCACAGTGAGAAATATAGCCGCAGGAGATTTTCTAAGGCTTGCATTATTCCGACTCATTGAGTAGAGATGGGATTTCTTGCGTGTGATAGGGATGGGCTGACTGAATTCTTGACGCATGGAAATCAATGAAAATGTCATTTTTCGTGTCATGCCGAAGGAATTCAGGACAAGTAAGATGAATGCGAGAAAATGAGAGATAATTGAGACTTAAGATCAAAAAGGCGTAAACATTAACCAATTTGACCTCTCCGAAATCTCAGACAAGAGAAAATTCTTTTCATGGAAAAAACGACTGTCTTGAAGAAAAAAAGTTGAATGTGTCTGGTCAAAATTCGGTTCAAAAGGTTCATCCCTTTTGTCTTGGTTCAACAAGCTATTTCAGTGAATTTGTATTCTGAATGGTATGTGACAGTCTACACTGTAAATCGCTGGATACAGAGATGTTTACAGAGATCTGGTATGTTTTTCATACGAAAGTATACATACTTTCGTATGTGATTGGTATGTAGCGATACGAACCATTCTATCTGTGATTGGCTGTTTTACGATGAAATACGAGTTGTTAGTATGTTTTATATACGAGATCCGATACAAATTCGTCCTCATTCAAATGCCTTTCGTATGAAGAGCTTTGAGTCATCTAGCAAAAAATTAATATGTATTACATGCTACTATCAAATAACTTCTGTCAGCAATATCAGTCATATACACTCTAAAGCATATCACACTTGAAATAACATACGAAATTCACAAGTATATTCTTAAGTATATGTTGCGATTATTTATACAAGGATGACTTTGATGCAATTCTTATGCTTGTGCGGGAATTTAGTAAGAAATGTAACTTCTTGAATTTTTTTAGCTTGACCCCTGACCGTACGAGATTGGTTGTGACACTTAAGAATTTGATTTTCGGGTTCAGCGATTCAAGATAGCATTTCATAATAACAAACCTTTTGTGCTCGAATTTAGGGAGAAAATGTTGGTCGCTCCCGGACTTATATATCACCTCCAAGCTGTCGCAGCTTCAGCAGAAACATGATTTTCTGGTGCTTCCCTCATCCCAGTCATCAGCGGCACTTACAAGAACAATAACAACAAATCCAGTTCAAGAACGTCAGATGCTGTTCCTTATCGGCGACTTCAAGTCAATCGTATAGAAATTTTCTGTTGAACAGCAGCAACATCAGCAACCATGTTTGAGTGAAATTGCCGCTAGAAATTGAAATAAGTCAATGTTGAAATGACTTTGCCGTTCTTATTCAGGTAAGTGCATTGTTAGAACGATCCTCTATTAGTAGATCAACGGATTAGACTTTGTCTTTGTTTGAAAGTCATTATTTGACATTACTTGTCATTATTTGTTGATTGCTCACTCTTGATGATGAATTCTCATAAAGACAGGCGTCGTCACATTTTCAGGCTTAATCATATCTTGTAAAGAATTTATTCTTCACTGATAGCACAAGCTTGTCATAAATTGAGTTGTCAGACACAGTATCATTACATGCAATGTATTCTACATGTTTTCTTGGATTAAGACAAATGCATGACATTCTTTGAGGCGCCTCTGTTTTTAATTGCGAGGTTGAAATTGCAGAATGATTATGAAGACTTTTCGTGGGGAAACAATGATTTAGGTGGCCGATAATCAATACAGAAAAACCCTCTCATTACATTTGCAGCTTGAAGCGAGTCTGTCTTATTAATCGATTGTATTCAAATTTCTATGCACGTCAACAGTTCATTTTGATCTTTTTGAATGCAATTGTGCCGAGTTCTGTTTCCGGTACTTCTATTCTTCCCCCACAATTTTTGTTGTTGACACCCACGAGTGTGGCATCTTCAATTATCTTTACTACTACCGTTGTAATTATCTTTACAATTGTCTCACTACCGTCACAAAAGCACTGAGTATGTAAAAATTCCTCTGGTTTGTAGAAAATTTAAAGCATTTGCTTTGTCGTTCACTGTAGACAACCATTCCACGAAGTTCATGATCACATTCACAGCTGTATCTTGTATTCTAACTCGGTATCCAAGGGACCAATCCTTCATTCCAGGGTTCAAGTAAGACTTCTCAGTGGTGTTGCACTTTCACTCAGTGACAGATTATATCTATTCTTAATCCAATGTGATCAAGTTTGACGAAATTGATGAATTATGAAAATTGGAAAATGTTGGGGGAAAGAATAGAAGTGCCCAGTTTTCCTGTTATTATAATGATGGATGTCAAGCCTGAGACTTGAACAGCAATTTCATATATGGACTAAGAATTAATTAATCACCAGAAAAATGTGGGCCTTAAACTAGTCCCTGTCTCTCTGTATCCGCCTGTTTATTCAAATTCAGGTTAGTGAATCTTATCTAAAGATATCGACGAATGAGGTACTGCTTCAATTCTAGACTTGCAGTTGAAAGCTACATTATAATAACATTGAATCTTTACCAAGCACACAAATTATGTGCCGATGCCTAGCCATTATCACACAATCGAAGCCTCCCTCGGTTTCTAAACGTTATGATGACAACACATTTCCATGAAGCAGCATTGTTTTCATGATTGCATTTGTCCTTTCATTTATTAGGTTTCTTTTACTAATTTCCTTTTTCGTTATATATTGTCGGATTTCTACGGTGAAATCTTAGGCTAACCGAAAACTGCACTAGGTGAGATGCCACGCTTAATTACGCGTAATTCACACGTAAACTACGCGTAATTACACATGACCCTAAACATCCGTGGCTATGCGTGACATTTCGTAACATCTATTAGCAGTCCTGTTATGTAGACTTTGTGTCTTATGCATCTGTATGAGTAGTAAGCAAAACTCCACTTCTGGATAGCGCAAGATGGCCGCCATCGCTGACTCCCCCCCCCTCTGGAACGGCAGAGTGTCGTGGTCGGCCGCCGTGGTGCTTCGTGTCTGAGTCCCCCCCCTCTGGAACGACAGAGTCTGCCGTGGTGTGCCGGCCAGGTTGGTTCACGTTCACAACATGTTCGCTGACTCCCCCCCCCCTCTGCAACGACAGAGTGTGAGACTCGAGTGAGTTGGTCCGACCGCCTGGTTGACTTGGGCGACCGTCTAGGTTGACGTGGGCGACCGCCAGGATTAGTCTTGAGGCTATAGTGTGTGATGTTTTTGGTGCAATCTGCTGAATGTTGGGTTGTAAAATGGGTTGTTTCGAGTGGAAGGAGTGGTCGGATGAGAAAACGGAGGTCGGATTCGTGTTCAGCGTGAAATTCTGCATCGGTAGGGTGAGTTTCAAGGCAATCGGTGAGAAAAAATTTTTCTTCAAAATTTTAACAGAGTTAGAATTTGGGACGTTTTGGTGTGTAGCGCCCAAACGAAGCATCGGATGAGAAAACGGAGGTCGGATTCGGATTCAGCGTGAAATTCTGCATCGGTAGGGTGAGTTTCAAGTCAATCGGAGAGAAAAAATTTTCGCTGACGTCCCCCCCCCTGGACAGCTTGCTTCCAGTGGACGGATTTTGTCGTGCGATAGCTCGTTTGAAAGCTAAGAGTGAGACAAATTCAGTGAAAGAATCGGCTTGTTCCTATCTGTCTTCGTTCAAAAGTTAGAGCGGTTACAAGATTTTAGGTCGGAGCTCGCTTACCTGAAAAAATCCTAAGTGTCAGAGTGACTTTGTATGGGTAAAATTTTGAAAATATTCCAAAGTGTGGAATTTCGACCTGGGACCGTCACCAAAACATTTTTCATCAAATTCTGAAATTTCACTGACGTCCCCCCCCCTCTGGACAGCTTGCTTCGATTTTGGCTTCCAGTGGACGGATTTTGTCGTGCCATAGCTCGTTTGAAAGCTAAGAGTGAGACAAATTCAGTGAAAGAATCGGCTTGTTCCTATCTGTCTTCGTTTAGATGTGAGACGCCATTTAAGATTTTGGGACATTGGCGAAAAACGACAGAGTTAGAATTTGGGACGTTTTGGGCTGTAGCTTCAAAACGAAGCATCGGATTGGAAAACGGATTTCAGATTTGGAATCAGCTTGATGTTATTGTCCAATGAGGATCATCATCCAATGAGAATCAAGCATTTCTTTATAAATAGCGAGCCTTCCACAGTGAGAATCATTCCATCGTTGAATCACACGAGTGACGGACGCACATTTTCTCTCTCTCTAGTTCCCTGTTCTATTATCCAACTAAAATGGTAAGTCGCTACTTCCCTCCCTCTCCTCCCTTGAACGTAAACTTAATACAATCTTTTTTCATTTTCAGGCATCTACTCCATCTGCTGCACTAGTAGGACAAAATGGCGGTCAAACGTTACAAGGTTCGCTACGGTCAGATCATCTACAACTGAGGCCAGTGGAAGAAACATCCAAGGTACATAATCCTACACCGCTACAGCGTAAATTTAAACAAGCCTTGCGTTATGATGATCATAGCGTAGTACTCCAAACGGGAATGCTCCCTTCCACGGATGTCAAGATAATGCACAATCAGTATGGGGACTACATACTGATCCCCGTGAGTCCGTACATTCGCCACCAACTTGATATTATTGAGGAGTACGTGACATTAAATATGGACATTCCTACTCCTCTTGCTCAAGAGTGGAAGGCGAGAGATGACAAGGATACTCCCTATAGAAAGATTTGGGATGGTAATCACATTTGCCTACCGGTATCACATTGGTGTACTTACTATAAGAAGGAGGGAGATCATTCAATACCCATCAGATGTGATGATCTCGGAGAAGGTACTTGGGATATCCTTTTCAAAGTGAATGGGCTATATTATGGTCGACACAAGGATAATAAAATAGCCTCTCTCTCCATGCATATGGAATCCATCCTATATATTCCGAAACCACCCAACGTGGACGACATAATTGATCAAATCCTTAACAGCAGTGGTACGAAGCGCAAGTCGGAGAAGAATGCTACATCAAAACGCAAATCAAAGAAGGAGAATTACTAGTCCTTTCCTAACTCTACCCTATGACAATTCGCTTATGTGCTTTGAGTGTCGTAGACGTGGTCTTATTAGATACATTTTACTTCTTCGTTGCCATCATATCATTTGTGTATTTTGTCGTGAAAAGCATCGTTGTAATTCTTCATTTTGTAATATGTTATAGAACGCTTCCTTAGATGTGTAAATTTCCGTTTTAGGCTTCTATCATCATTTTTATGGATTGTGAGGGTGAACCTGTACAGGAGCTCAGTGCTATTGCTATGAACAATTGGACATATCAGATTGTTAGTGTCTATCATCAACATGCCAACTGCGATCCCAATGTTGATCAATGGGCGAGAAAACACATTCATGGACTTAATCTGAAATATTTGCAAGACTATGGCTTTTCTTGTGAAAGTGCTCTTCTTATTGACATTAAACGATGGTTAGCTGCTTTCAATGTTATACGCATCTTTTGTAATAATCCTGGTAAGGAGAGGAAAGTATTTCCCAATCTAATCATTGATGATATTTTGCTCCCGCCTTGGGATAGTAGAGTGAATCAACATTATCATGAAGTCACGAAACGTTTTAAGGATTTGTGTGTTCCTATTTTGTCTGTTCGTTGTAGTAGCTACGTTCATAACCAATGCTTCTTTCCTCCTTACCTCAACACTGCCAAAGTCCTGTATGGTTATCATTGCTCGCTGTATGATAGTTATCAGCTGTATCTATTTTATCTATTTCAAACCATTGATTTATAATGCATGCTTGTTACCGTTATTCAATAAATGTTACTATGAGAAGAGTTGTTGTTTTCATGCAATGGATGGGATAGATAAAGGGCGATCATGTCTTTCTCAAACGACTGCGGAACATTACGTTTTCATAGGCAAAGTTTAAAAGGAGCTGTTCAAGATTATGTGATAAAATTTCATAAAGATGAGACCGACATCGAAGCAGTGGTCGATGATGCTAGCACTCTATTTCTAGAGTTAATGAATACATTCTCTGATAGCATTATCATGGCGCGATTAGTTGCGAAAATTAAGTTTAGTCATTTTGGAAAGGAAGAGGTGGAAAGTCGCTCTTTCCATTTTGCTTCTTATTCAATGGAAGTGGTAGATCACCCCCAAGAATTTTTTAAAAGACATATGATAAAAATTGCTGAACGTCTTAACGCATTTAACCATCATGGTAGCAGTCTAGTGATTGAAGCGATTTCAGATATTCACATTCAAATTTCCATAAAGAAAAATTGAAAATGCAGTGGTACTTGATTGTAGCACAACTGGTTTTCGAGCTATGTCTGCTCACTCTCGAAGTATATTCCTTCTGTACATGCGTCTATTATTTAGAAAAGGCTAGCAAATTCATATCTTCAAAAAGACTTGCTATAGACATCAGTAACGGTGAAACTATGTGTTGCGATGTATGTAAGCGAAAGGATGGAAATGAAAAGCGCATCTTCAAGAGATGTAAGCATGCTTTTTGTCAACGCTGTGTCATACGTAATTGCATTCAACTTTGCCAATGTAACCACTGTGATATTGCTCATTTCGAGTGTCACTTATGTCGCAATAGTTAGTACCTATGCAAATGTGGTAAAGATAGGTTTTAGCAAAGACTAACACGGAAAATGGCGAAACGTAAAATGGCGAAACGTAAAAGTCAAAAGTTTTCTTCAGCCATTCAAGCTCTCCGACGAATGAAAGCAAATCAGCGATACAATGCTATACGACATGCTAACGATAAATTCATTTGTGAAATTATTTCTCATGTGAGGAAGTTGAGGACGAAGAAATTAGCGCCAAAACAACGAAAGTTACTTAAGCGATATGCTACGAAATTGCGTTTCATCTCCAATCCTAAAGTCACCCTTCAAAGAAAGAGGAAAACTCTAACACAAAAGGGCGGTTTCCTTTCAGCAATACTTCCAATGATAGCTCCTGCCGTGGGCAACCTATTGGGTAATATCTTTGGCTCTAAGCGTTAATTATGCAAATGTTGAATCTCAAAGTGATAAAATGGATTTCAGACTTCAATGTGATAAAGTTCTGACTGTATCAGGTCCATCTCATGCAGGTAAAACTGTTTTCACGCTGAATTTATTGGATAAAAGAAGGGAGTTGTTTAAGGAACCTATCAATCGAGTGATTTGGTGTTATGGTATTTATCAACCGTCGCTGTTTCAGGAATTGCAAAGTCGCAACTTTATTCGACATGAAGGAATTATTCCAGTGGATAAACTTCAGTCTAATGATGTTGTTGTATTGGATGATTTATTAAAAGAAAGTAAGAATTCAAAAGATGTTACAGATATGTTCACTCGCGCAGCACACCATAAAAGGTGATTTTTTTATCATCTATATTACACAAAATTTGTTTCCTGATGGAAAAGAAGCTCGTACACGAAACCTGAATACACACTATTATGCTATTTTCAAGAATCCGCGAGATAAAAGTCAATTTGAAATTTTAGCGCGACAAGTTGCACCCAGAGGATCAAAAGCCTTAATTGAAATTTTTCAAGCAGCTACTGAAAAACCATACGGTTACTTATTCATTGACTTTACGCAAGAGTGTCCGGAAGAATTTAGATTTCGAAGTGATATTTTGAAAACTCCCATGATTATCTACAAACTATGAGTTCTTATTCTCGCATGATTGTTATTCCTCAGGATGAATATGTACAATTGACTGCCATGCAGCAAGTAAAGCAACCTCTTGCAAATCAAATGTATAGGAAAGAAATAGATTATCAGCAAAATGTTCACATCAAAGATCCACATCGTGCTGTATTATTACAATCGGAAACTGTTGAGCAATTGAAAAACTTGAAGAATAAGATGCGTGACTCTGTATCGACTGCTACACCTTTAGCATCTCGCGCACATGCCATATCTCTTTTCAACAGTATTGAGCCCCATCTCAATGTAAATGATAGAGGAGAAATCATTACAGATGAAAATAAAGTGATTGATGCTTCACGTTATGAAGACTTGATTCAGTATGCGACACGTAGAAAGCGCCGTCAGGGCTATGTTCCACCTGGTTGGTCATACTTTCTTAAACTATTGAAAAAGCATAATGTGCCAAAATTTGCTTTAAATAATGAGACATTGAAAGAACTTGATTCAACAGTGGCTACTACTCCAATGCCTCAGACGATGAAAATGCCAACAAATTGGTTTAAGGCGTCACCTGCTACATCCCCTCCCACACTCACTAAGCAAACAAGAGGAAGAACTCGACGTAGATCTACATCGCCACTAAAACTGGTAAAAGGAAAACGTAAAACAGCTCCTCCCAGGAAATACATGTTCTCAGACTATTAATATGAAGCAGATGTGTTGCTTGCCATGTAATGAGCCGCCAGAGGTGAATGTCGTTGTCACTTGCACTTGCTGCGCCAGCTCTCATAATGAAACCCCTAAGCAATGTGAACACGATCGCAAAACCGCTAAAGCTAAATGCTGCAAGTTGTTGTAAATGTAGAAAGGCAAGAAAACAAAAAGATGAGAAGGAGGAAAAAGAGTCAGTCGTCATCGACTGAACGTTTGAAGTCAATCTATTATGATGTAAAACATCCGGCAGGATTTGCATCTATCAAGAAATTATCAAAAGCGAGTGGTCTTCCACAATCACAAGTGAAACGATGGTTAAAGGGTCAGGCTACCTATACACTCCACAAACAAGCGAAAAAGAAGTACCGCACCCGCCATTATATTGTTCATGAAATCGATGAACAGTGGCAAGCAGATTTGTGTGATGTTGCCTCCATTTCAAAACATAACTCGGGCAATAATTTTATTTTAACCGTCATTGATATTTTCTCGCGTTATGCGTGGGCTCAACCTTTAAAAACTAAAGAAGGGAAAGGAGTAGCAAAAGCATTCCAAACAATTTTTCGAGAAGGTCGCATTCCAAAAAGAATTCAGAGTGATCAAGGAAAAGAGTTTGAAAATCAGCATGTGACAAGATTATTTGAGAGGCATGACATTGAGTTGTTTAGTGTAAAGAGCGCTTATAAAGCTGCACTCGTTGAACGTTTTAATCGCACATTAAAAAATCGCTTGTGGCGACATTTTACTGCCAACTTGACACAAAATTGGACAAAGGTTCTACAAGATACACTCCATGCCTACAATCACTCTATCCATCGTTCTATTGGACTCAGACCAGTAGATGTAAATGCTGACAATGTAGATAAAGTGCGCGAATCATTCCAACGTAAACGCACTCATGTGAAAAGTGATGTGAAAATTGGCGATAAAGTTCGTATCTCAAAAGTGAAAAGTGTTTTTGCTAAAGGGTACCTCCCGAATTGGACAGAGGAGGTATTTACAGTATCAAGGATTAATCAAAAAGACTCTCCGACCACCTACAAGTTGAAAGATTACGATAATGAAGAAATTGAGGGTAGCTTTTACCGCGATGAGATTGAGGTAGTCACTGAAAGTGAAACATATTTGGTAGAGAAAATCATTCGATGTAAAAAACGGCAAGGTGAAGAATGGTGTCTTGTTAAATGGACTGGTTATCCTTCAAGTATGAACTCTTGGATGCGCCGTGCCGACATCTTTCATCTAAGTGATCGACAGTGATTCATGCAAAGTTGTGACTAACAATGTTTAGGGTTTGAGCTATGAATCCAACTGCCTCATTTTATTCACGACCCTCCTACGTAAGTGGTGGAGGACAAATTTACATCGGTGCTCGCCGCCAACGTGGAGGTAGCATACTTGGTGCACTGAAATCTGTTGTAGCACCTCTCATATCCAATGTCGGTAGATCTTTAAAACGAAATGTTTTAAGTAATGCCGTTGGCTTTGCTGGTGATGTTGCTAGTGATCTTTCCAGAGGTAGAAGTTTTAAGAGCAGTTTGTTGAATCGTGGGAAGGAACGCGGTTTAAAAACATTGAAGCAGACCATTGCTGGTGTTACTCAAGGAAAGAAATCACCTAAACGAATGAAAAAAGGAAGGAGGAAACATCGCGGAGCTGGTAAGGTGCGATCTTCAGTCAAAAGGCATTCACGCAAACGTCGTAGAGGCTCTAATCATTCATCAGGCGCTAAACGACGACGCTGCTATAACTTCTAATCATGGAGTGTAAAACTTCCGGTTTTTGTTTGTTTGATCAACAAGCCATACAGACAGATATTCTTAGTTCAAGTATTGTAGATTATCATCCTCGAACAGCTGAGAATGCTGGCCCCATTGAATTTGTTATTCCTGGTGGTAGTGATGACTACATAGATTTGAGTTATGCGATGCTTGATTTGAGGTTTAGAATTCAGCAAGCAGATGGAACTGCTATTGACGATGCACATAAAGTTGGACTGAACAATTTACCATTGACTACATTACTTCGCGATGTTTCTCTAACGATTGGAGAGCAGCAGGTGGAAGGTGGTCAAAGCGATTATCCCTATAAATCATATTTCAATCATGTATCACAGTTTCATCCAGCAGCACAAAAAAGTCATATGGAAGCCATGGGATGGTACAGAGATGAAGCAGGAAAATTTGATGTTGAAACAAACAGTGGCTTTGTAAAGCGATCTGCTATGATTAAAGATAGTAGAGTATGTCAGCTATATGGTCCGCTGAATTTAGACTTCTTTAGACAGTCAAAGTTTTTACTCTGTAATACCAGCATGCGACTCAAGCTGACATTGAATAAGCCTGAATTTGCGCTGAATGCATTTGCTAAAGTTGACAATTTTAGAATTCATGTGGAAGATATTGCACTTTACATTCGTCGAGTAGTACCGAATCCAAGTGTCATTAGAGGGCATGCTGAAGGCCTTAACCGCCAAAATGCCATTTACCCCATTCAGCATACAAAGCTTCTCACCTTTACAATTCCGAAAGATCAAAAGAGTTTCATGAAAGATGGCCTCTTTCCATCGGAAGCACCGAAGCTCCTCATGGTGGCAATGGTTGAAAATGATGCATTTAATGGTAATATAAAGAAGAATCCTTTCAATTTTAAACACAATCAGTTAAGTGAAATTGCTTTACGTGTTAATGGTGTGAGTCATCCTGGTCCACCCTACAAACCAGATTTTGCTTCGGATCAATTTATGCGCAGTTATGTTGATTTTATGGATGTCTTTGGCTTTTACAATACGGATGACACCAACGGACTGACTATGAAAGAGTTTAAGAGTGGATATACTATTTATGCATTTGATTTGACTGCTGACAGCGATATTAGTGCACCCTATCGTCAAGCGAACGTGCCTCATAATATTCGTTTGGATTTGACGTTCAAAAGAACACTACCTGAGACGATCAATGTATTAATTTATGCAGTCTTCGATTAAAATATTGAAATTACAAAGTATCGTGACGTGATTCTTCAGTATAATCGTTAATGAGTTGGTTGACTGCTGACGATATTAAGACTAAAGTGCAGCGTAATGCAGACGAAGCGACGTTGAAAGCTTTCGATAATGTCTATTCACTCGATACCTTACCACCTGCAGTAAATCACTATCCCATCTTTATTGTGCTAAACACTCATTCGCAGAATTTAGGCGGTGAGCATTGGAAAGCGATCTTTATTGGAGAAGACCGACGTGGTGAACTATTTGACTCTCTTGCTCAACCTCCAAATATACCAACACAGCAGTGGTTGAGAAAACATACGCGTCAATATCAGCGAAATGAACGCATACTACAACATCCACTTTCATCAACGTGTGGTGCTTTTGTACTGTACTTCATCTTAAGACGTTTACATGTATCTCGATTTGCATCTGTTATTCAAAACTTTTCATGTAATCCATCCTCTAATGAAAAAATGATTTGTAAGTTCTATCATGATTTGAAATAAAAACATCATGTTGGAAAAATTGTTTTTTATTTTACAATCCGCTGGGTACGTACATACTCAATGAGATAGTCTAGGATCATATTTGCTTGTACATGAGATTTTAGTCCAGTAATGATCACTTTACTATTATGAAAGATTGCCACATGCACAGGTAACCAACAACTAATGAGAGCTGCAGGAAAAAGTTCGGGTTCATAACACAAACTGTAACTGCTGGTACGAATCTTCAAAAATGATAGACTGTCACTCAATTGAGTAGAGATCACCATATTGTCCACAGTCAGATTCGACATCACACACCTCTCCCTCTTCCATATCCGACGTAGTAGTCTTTGTAGCTCTAAGCGCATTGACTGCGCCGATGAATGAGAAAGGGCGCCGAGAATCTGTACAGTCCCATTTGGGAAGAGTTGAAGATTCCGTGAATTGTTCATCTTCACCACTAACATTTGAGGACGGCCCGGGTAATACTTGCTGTTTGGAAGCTGTTGGTGTAATGTTGTGAGATCGATTTTGGTGTAGAGTCTGAAGCGACGGAGAATGTTGACGATGGTGTAGCGATGGCGCTTCATGATGAAAGAATGAGTAAATTGAGCGATGTACCTTCCTTTTATACTTTTCCCAACTACCTTGATGAAATGTGAAGTTAGTATGAAGTTGGGAATGATAGAGTTGAATTCGCCGATTGTTGACGCGCAGCCAGATGCGATTTCCAATACGTGAATGTCTTTTCATATAGAAGTATTTCAAGTCCTTCATGATATGATGTAGAGATTGAAAATGACGATAAGATAAAGCAAACTCTCTTCTCACATTTCCAGTTGAATCTTTGAAATAGACGTTTCGATCATGATCCGTTTCAATACGTTGTAGGGAATCTAATTTCCAACTCATGGTGCGTGGTAGTCATGTCTGATTAAGATTTGCATAGTAGGGCGATGAACTCACGACGAATAAATGTCATGATGGAGCGATGTATATATCTTCTATACTTCTCCCAATTGTATTTGCGAAATGAGAAACAGTTTGCGGAATGAGAATGGTAGATTTGAATTTCATTTCTGTAATGTTGAAGCCAAACTTGATCACCCAAGGAGATGAATCTTAATGTTTCAAAATATTCCAAATCCCTCATGATATCATTGAGGTTGACAAATTGTCGCCATGTTAATGTAATTCCTCTTGATGTATGACCATGAGAATTTTTGAAATGTACGTTTCCATCACGATCAACTCTGATATATTGTAGAGAGTCCAAAATCCAAGTCTTCATGATGTTATGCAAAGTTGCAGATTAGCAATATAAAAATGTCGTTTTATCATATTTTGCTTAGCAATGCGGCTACAAAGAGATTTACTAGTAATCGAGCTGCACTCTTTTCTACTCCCATTGATCATGTACAACAGCTAAATGGAAATTGGGAAGTGGGTGTCACTCAACTTGTTTATAGCAACTGTGTCTATACTTTTGATCATGAGGTGATGACTATTAATATGAGGCGTACAGCTGCTTACCAATGTGAAAAGGGGTGCCGAGTATACATTCCACAGTGGTCAAAGAAAGATCTCTTATCATGTAAAAAGTTTATATATGATTTCTTGAATAAAGCGTGTAAACATATTGTCCAATTTACTCCGCACAATGATGATTATAATTATGTACATCATGTAGTTGAGAAAGATTGGATTGTTGGTTTAAGTCCAAGTTTAAGAAATGATTTAGGCTACCTCGCTAGCGCCTTAACAAGCTATGATAATTTTAACGTTAATTACCACATAAGTGGTCATAAACAGTTAATATATCGAGAGGAAGCTTATTATGTAGATCTTATTCCAAGAAATGAGAAGACGTTGGTGAAGAAGATTGTGATTAAGCCAAGAAAGACAAACATGACTCCTGAAACATTATTGAAGAAATTTAATTATCTCCTTCGAGTTGATGGTAAACAAGTGGCAACATTGACTTATATCAAATCATCTAATCATATTACAATAAGCAAATTAAATGATGATGATCTAGTATTAGTTTGTTCAAAAGATTTTCATCAGTTCTTACGACATCGTTCTGCAGCTGTTCATGGAAAATCTGATATGCAACATTTACCATGTGAAAGGCCAAATCAATTTGATACAGAATGGGCCGTATCTTTATACAGAAAGTGTGTAGAGCCTTTTGGTGGTTTCTTACATGAAACAAGAGTGTTGATGCCTCGCATTATTACTTCGGTTAAATTGGTTGTAGATTATTTAAATGAAGTGATTAATGAGCAACATATTTCATTTTCTGAAAAAGAAGGTACTTTGTCTCTCACTATAAATGGAAAAGGTATTGAACTAATTATGGATAAAACTCTAATGGACATTTTGGGTTTTGACCAAAATATCTTTAAAAGTGGTACTGTAACCAAAGCTAGCGCAGACATGTCGCTATCGCGTCGTATTAACTATTTTCAGATATATTCCAATATTGGTGAAGATGTACGTGTGGGAGATGTTGAAGCTCCATTGCTAGCAATGATACCATACCAGCCAAAGAGCTGCAGTATTTTATCTGAGCATACTTTCAAGAAAGTGCATTATACAAAGCTGAAATCAAACTACATCCCACAAATTGATATTGCCATTTATGACGATGCTGGTGCGTTGATTCCTTTTCATAAAGATGCTGTGACAAGTATCACACTCCATTTCCGAATGAAGAGTTAATGCAAACGTATGCTAATATATTTTTTCCAATGTGAATAATATGGAAAGTGAAAATAAGGACTCGTTTCTAATCTACTTGCCCAGTAATGCTTCTATGAATAAATTTCCCAAAAATAAACCATCAGACTATCGAGTAGAATTAAATCGGCCACTGCATTTAGAAGGTGAATGGGAGGTTGGCGTTTCTAGTATTTGCTATGATAGCAATATTCAGAATGTGAATGATTTGGAAGAAATGATATTGACTCCTCGCACCCATGATGGAATAACGATGAATAATGCATTTCAGTTCCCATACAATTTAACATCAGATGGAAAGTGGAACTATGAATGGATTCAGATAAAATCAGATTCTTATGTGCCATTTGGGAATGAGAAAATTATTAAGGCATTCAACAGTGGTAATACTTCCATCATGAAGAATAAAAATCAGAAAGCTTATGAGTTTACTATCTATCATTGGAGTGGGAGACAGTTCCTCCGCTTTCATTCTTTTACTAAAGGTCTTACGCTGAGGTTGGATAGTGAATTCTATCCGCATCTCGGTTTTGGTCATGGACTACATCTAACGTCAATTGCTACTGCAAATGTTAGAAAAGTTTATTCAAATCGAATCAACAAATTTCATTATAGATTTAAAATATTTGATGAAGATGTTGTAGAATGCGAAGAACGCATCATTTTGAAAAAGCGTGGTGTTCAACCTTTATCACTTATTGAGTTAGTAAAACGATGGAATGAGACTGTGGGTAAGAAGTATGGAGAGAAAATTATGGCGGACAAAAATAAGTTGGTCATTCAGAAATATAATGACAAACTTACAGTTTATTTCTCTCCAACCTTGCGTCATTTTGTAAGACATTATACACCTATTATTGGAAGCGGTGTGGTGTATGCTTCTCATGAATATCACACTAAAGCTGATTCAGTTAATGATGAATGGTGGGTGGACATCTATGGCGATCGCATCAAGAAAATTTACCAGTCTTATGAAGAATCTAAAGTTGCTATCAATATAATGCCGCGTCTATATCATACAGTTGAAAGCTTCATTCATGTAGTAAATCCTTATATACAACAGAAGTTGAAGCATGTGATGAAAAGTAAATATGATGTAAAGACACACCACATTTCGTTTTCAATTGAAAATCAACGCGTTGTTCTGAAACTGGGTGATGACATTCAATGTCAATTGAGTAAAAATTTGAAAAAACTCTTTGGTTTTTCAATGCTACAAACTGTGTTTGCTGCTGCGCATACGATTGGTATAGAAACACCAATGACACTTGATAAACATGAACAGCACCTTTACATTCAAAGTGATTTGATTCTACCTATTTCTGTTGGTGAGAAAAAAGAATACATTTTACGCGATTTCATTCATGATAAAGACGCTTCATATGGAATAGTCGAGAAGATGTTTGAATCTATTTTCTATCATCCCGTCGTCAAACAAACTATACCCTCTATTGCTATCAAAATTACCAATGGTTTACAAGAGTGCATCCACGTGAAAGATACTAAATCCCTCATAACGTTAGTGTTTCGGAAAACAAAGTGAAGTCTTTATACAACATTTATTGAAATATGTACATGAATGTGAAGCAATAGACTTTATACAACATCCACTGAAAATATATACATGAGCGCACTTCAATAAACATTGCTATATACAAAAAGTCTTTTTACTTCGTGAAGGGTGGAAATATACAGGGATAGGAAAAAATGTCTTTCAGTGGAAAAGTCATCACATGGGGAATGTACAGATGTGGACACATATTCACAAGGAAGAAACGATCTCATACGATACATAAAACAACCATGTTTATCTACAGAAAGCAACATCAAAATACTGAGTTAAAGTTGATTATGTCAATACATCTCCTGAATGTGGTAGCGTGAGTTTTATTCTTTTGGGTGGAGGTATGTTTGTATCAGGATGTCCATGTGGAAGAGATGTGTTATGTCCTATCCAACACCTCTTATCCTCCCATGCTGAAAGCGCTCGTTTCTTAAATGTGTACGTTTTCACAGTATGAATTTGTGATTTTAAGATTGTCATATTGACAAACGTTATATTTTTATTTTTATAGGCCTTCTTATAGGACCGATGTTTCATTTTTTGGACAATTGATTTTGATATTCCTTTAGCACGCTTAATACTATCTGCACATTCTTTTAATTTCATGGAATACATTTTAGGGCGGAGGAGAATCATTTCATCTATTTCCTTCCTGCTGTTTCATCCTTAAAACAACCAAGTTTGGCTTTATTCTGTATGGAAAAGAGTGGATGAGCGGGATTGTAGTTAGATGTGTCGAAATATTTTTCTAATGACTTAGCTACTTCATTAAAATTTAAATCTTTTTGAGTGGTAATTCCTAAAAAGAAACTATCTGTATCACCACCCAGCAAGCGAACCTCTTTTACGAGAGGGCATGGTTTTAATATTTTGTAGAAGAGTTGATACATTTCAAGCTTGGAATAATCTAAAACGGCTTGCCCAATATAGATGGGTTTGCACAACTCAACTTCTGATTAATCATTTTAACACCTACAAGATCCTCATCGATGATGTCTCTATCAATGAAAAGAGGTGATGAGGTCAATTTGTGATATTTTTGTTCATCAACGACTAGTTTGTAATTCATACGTTTTCTAACATCCTCCATGGTCTTTCCGAATAGACTGTTATTCTTATATTTATAAAAATCCTTTTCAAAATTATTTTGGGCGAGTGCACGTTTTTGACTGTTACTATCTATGTAGGGTTTGAGGAAGGCTTTCTGTCTAAATTTGATAATGCGGTGAACTGACTTTAGAAGCATGCCCATTTCTAAATAGAATTTTAATATGCAGAAGTGTACGAGATAATTTTTCTTATCATATTGGGTGAGTAAAAGTTTGCGGCATGGTTTGTACCTTGGCTGTCCACACTCTGTTAAGTTATTATGAAATTGTGACATGAATGGTGAAAACATATCTTCAGTCACTTCGCCAGATTCAGGTGCGAGTGGGAAATCAGCAGTTTTATTTTTAATACTATTTGGATAAATCAAATCCACTTCAAAATAATATCCCCAATCACCTTCATCTGGAATATTCAGTATGTTTGAAGGGTTGGAGTAATACTCAAGCTCATTTTGATTTAACCAACTAAACTCGGAATGAGGTAGTGGTTTAGACAGTGAACTGCCATATAAATTATTTTGGTCATAGTACTTTAGGTGGATATGATCATCACCTACTGTTTCAGATTTTATATGATGTTTATTTACAAATGTGAGACCAGCACCGCGTATTCCGCGCTCAAATATATTATACATCTCCGGGTCTTGTAAGAGATGAATGGTCTCACCAGTCATTTTAAAGGCTGATTTAAAGGACATGGCTGGTAGACTGACAAAGTGGACAGGATCTAATTTGTCTTCTTCTAATGCCACTCGTCGAAACTCCTGAAAGACATCAGCCAGCAAATGACATCTAATTCTAAGTAAGCGATCATATAATCGCCAAACGTTTTACAATTAAATTTTAACCATGCCTCTTGAGCATGTTCATAGTCCTCTACTGGACAATCTTCACCCGTCAAATCGTTTTTGAATTTGTCAATGGAAGGAAGGGTTGTTTCATTTAGTTTAGACATTGAGCTAAAATACGCATAAGGAAAGACTCCTTTGCGAGTGATTATTTCATCCGTTAAGTTTGGATAGTGTTTCTTCAAAGTTTGACTATGGGGAAGAAACTAGAGATTACGAACGAGAGAAGCTAGTGACGCTGACATGAATTGAAATGAATCTAAAAATTTTATTTCGAAGAAGACTGTCTTATTTTCTTTAGTTTTATCTACTGGTACTTTTGCTGTCATTGCCATGAATTTTTCTCTCGTTTGTGCTATTACATTAAACTGCCACGATTTCATCTAGCTCAACCCTCCTTTTACGAGTATGAGCATATGACTGTCATAGCCCTTAAAGTTATGAAAAATGACGGGTAGTGCACGACGTCTCAACCTAAGTGAAAAGTTACATTTGGAGCAGAGTGCGTTTCTAAATTTACCAGTGATGTGATCATGATCACGCACTTTCTTAATTTTATCGTCATCAAACGTTTTATGACATTTAGGACAGGATGTGCAACTTTCAAATTTTTGTTTGTCTTCATCTGACATATGTAGTGACTTACGCTGCAATTGGGAATCATATGATTGTTGAAATTTAGCAGCTTTATCGAGAAATTCTAGAAATTTTGAAAATGCAATCTTCACCTTGCCAAGTATGCATTTTGTTTTGTCTATTCCTAAAGTGGTCATGCCATACTTCATAGCAGGATATGGCTGCTGGCTTGTGGATGATATCATCAATGTAGCATTCTATGTCTGCGTAAATGACACGCAGGGACTTAATTCGTCACCATTATCCCTATGTGAAAATATTTTATCTTTGGGCATGCGTTCCATTTGTAATTTACCTCGCTTGCACCATTCATAGTGAGTTTCAAATTTATCTTTACTCCAAAATGAGCGGATGCAGCGGTCGCATACAAAATGTTCACCTCTTTTAGAGTGCCCCAAGTGAGTGTACAAGCGAGAGATTTTGGGAATACCACAGTAGTGCCATTCCTCGCTAACATCTTGTTTTTCTAATAAGAGGTTGACTACACGTTCATAACAAGTTGAACGTGAATTATAGCGAGCACCCTTCAACCCCTTCTCCCACACGTGAACGACAATTTTAATCTTATTATGTTTTTCGAACGTTTCTACATCTTTGATTTTCATGTTGATTCTATCACAACCTTCAAAGTCTAGTTCATCCTCCCACTGTCTATAGCTATAGGTATGATTTCGATTCGCGTTGATATCATTATAGTGAAGGATGGATAGGACTGCATATTTGAAACACTGTGATTTACAATCGACAATGATGACAGCTTTCTTATTATACAACGTTTTTGGTAGTCTAAATGTACCTCGAGCTGCATGACTTTCTAATAGGGAAATTTTGAATATGGCTGAGTCCACGCCATCAAAAATGAGAGCGCTGTCGCGTTGATTGAATTTATCTACATTTGATTTTAAACATTGAATGTGAAAATTTAGCCAAGACTCGCAGTCTACAACTTCGGTTGCGGAAGAGAGACAGGTCTGGTCTGTTTTTGTTGTTGTTGTGGTCGGTTAGAGTAGGAACATGAAACTGTATTCTCTCCGTCACTTGACCCGTTTGAAAATCATCTTAATATATTTTAGTTTGAGGTAGATGAGCGCCTTCATTCTAAAATGTCTAAATTGTTGAAGAGCGCTTCGATTATGTTAGAATTTTGAAGGAGCCACTCAGGAAATCTACTATTTGAGTATTGGACTCCATGCAGTAGTTCGCGTACTAAATTATTATGTGAAACATTAATGAGGGAGATGGTAGAGGTACCGTTGGTGTAGTTATCATTTGCATGCGTGTGTTGAAGTCTGTGCGAAGATCGCTGAAAGTGACTATCAAAAGAAAGAGGGCACAAATCGCAAGGAAAGGAGATGTCATCGTCAGAATCAACTTCACCTCCGGAGATTGACGCCGCTTTGCGTTGACACACACGTTGTTTGATGTGTCGAAGGAGACTGTGCTTCCTTGTAAACATATGTCCGCAGTCGGCACATTCCCACTCGCTGCCTTGCCGCGAGAGTCCTGAGCTGGAACTCACATCACCTGAAAGAGAAATCATTCTTTCATCTCTGTTCAAGCCTCAGTGTAGTGTTACAACCTACCTTGACTCAATAACTCTAAACTTTCCTCGAGAAGAGAGGGCGTTGGTGATGAAGTTGATGCCTGAAATTGAGGAAGATGCTATTAGTCACACGTTTGAGGGAGATGAGAGAGGAAATTTTCAACTTACCATTTCAACGAAATCAAGTTTAAGGTTGATACTTCTACAAGATAGAGACTTCACTCAAATTTGGAATTCACGAGATAGCAGTTCACTTGTACACCTCAAATAATAGTCAAAGAGAGAGATCGGGCGTTCGTCACTTGTATGATTCACAGATTAAATGAAATGACCTGAATGTCACTTTGCTTATATACTTTCATCCTCTTCATTCATTGGATGTTCATTCTGATTGGCTGCTTGTGTATACTTAAGAATTAGAAAAATGTTAAAGTTATCATTATTCAAAGTCAGCATTTCAAAGACAACAAGACAAGTCCTCCAACAACACCAAATACCGCATTGGAGTTCTCATCTCCATGTACATCAGCAAAGGTGCTCGTTACACCAAATGCACCAATGAAAGGCGGTAAAGGGGTGGAGAAGAACACATACAATCTCGACAATATACGAACGTTATCATTATCGGAGGACGAATGAAGACGAGAGTATGCCCGACCTAGCAGGGCATGACGTGGAAATATTTTACAATATGAGAGCCGAAGGGGTGATGGAGATGGACCAGCAAAGTCGCCACATTACATCAAATATGGGAGTGGGTTTACACCCCTAACTCCCAACCGACGAACCGTGGCGGAGTCGGGCGTACAATTCTGAGAAAAGTGAGGGACGCTGCAGAAGAAACGTTTTTAAAGCAGCTCAACTGTTTTTGTGGATCTATGTGAAGCAGACTCCTGGGGACGATATTGACGATGATGAGACCTTTTGAATTACATGCCATAATATATGTTCTTATTTTCGTATTATCTTTGGCTATTCATACTGGACTTACTTGTAATGGGGTTTTAGTGCAATAATTTAAAACCATGTATACTTTTTCATTTGGAAATAGTAGGCACGCTTAGATTAAACCTTGTAAATCTTATAAACATTTCATATGGGTGATAATGGTAGATGAAATAGTTGCGTCAAAGTAAATTAATGATAAGGCTTACACTTCTGCTACATACAGGGATAGCAATCGACTGCGATCCATGTGTAACAGAGCTATGTTAGACTACGGATGGGCTTTAAGTGGATTGGAATCAAACCATGTATACTTTTTTCCATTAGGAAATAGTAAGCACGCTTAGGTCTAACTTGTAAATCTTAAAACATTTCATATGGGACGATGATGGTAGATGTGAATATAAGGTGTCAAAATAACAATTAAAGATTAGCTTACTACTCTTTCTGATACAAGGGATAAGCCAATCGACTGCGATCCATGTGTAAAAGAGCTTGTTAAGACATACGGAAGAGAGGAATGTGTGTTAGTGCGATTGCGTTGGACTGCGTGAGTGTCCACACCATTACAGTCCATTCATCAATTCGTCCTCATTGATAGAGACAGAGGTTAGAACTCATCGTTCTCATAACGTATGCAATGGAAAGTATAGGTCAACCAGCGCCAGTTAGGCTAAGATTTCGCCCTGACGCGAATGCTACTACGTGAGACAGAGGCCAACAATAGTGCAACAATGTACGCAGAGAGGTTTAACAAGATTGTCCATTGCCGAATGTCCCTTGCGGTATACATAGCCAACGTTTCACC